>JAFMSR010000595.1:0-49080 GCA_022818135.1 Saxidomus purpurata
ATGATAAAACCCCTGAACGATAAAATGGACCAGCAAACTAAGTCACTCTCAGATTTGAACTCCAAAAACAATGAAATTAAAAAGTTGAAAACCGAAAACAGTAAACTTAAAGTGTTTCTCGAAGAGACTGAGGGTCAGAACGAATATTTGGAATCCAGAATTGACGATCTCGAACAGTAATTGAAACCCCTCTCTACAAATAGTATAATCCAAATTATTATTATTTTTTTTTTTTTTTTTTTTGAGGCCCAAAAACGGGTAACCTCGTTTATTTGTTCTCTCGATAATCATAATATATACAATGCACAATTTCATAAATTCAATTAATTAAATACATTAATTAAATTATAAATTGTAGGATACCCGTTTCGATTTTCGAGAGAAACGTAGAAAAGACTCACTCACATTTGAACTCACCCTTACGCACACACGCGCACACACACGCAACACACACACACAAGTATATACAAATTATTTTGTTAACGAAAGCCGTCAGTTTATTATAAGCAACAGTTTTTGGCACAATTGTAATAATCCAATTCATACACACTTTTTCTAGGATATCATCCAACAAAATAAATAAATAATATTTGTTTAACTTTGTCCGCTTTGCATGGTCAGTTTAAAGGTAAACACGCTATTTTTTTTTTTGAGAAAAATCTTGTAATTAAGAAAAATAGACGAAACCCGTGGTTAAAGTTGTTGTTTTGCAGTTTTATGCACCTTATCTTTGGAACAATGTTTAAACAAAGTGAAAGCAGACCTTACATAACTTCCTTTTAAGTAAGATTCAATAGTTGTTGTATGGTGATTGTATTAAGTCAGTATTCATTGACTGCAGGTATGGAAGAGGTGTGCTCTATATTTTTGTTATGCTGCAGCTTGCAACACAAGTGTAAAATGTCTTGTTTTAGTAAACAAGAGCTGCGAATGTCTTCACATTGTCTACCCGTTTAACATGTCAAACAGCTGAACATTTTGATGCAAGATACACAATGATACTGCAGCTGTGTGCACATACTTTGCTGCAGGCATGCAGACTATGCATGGTATAGTCTGCAGCCCTACATACTATGCATGGTATAGTCTGCAGACCTGCAGACTATGCATGGTATAGTCTGCAGACATGCAGAGTATGCATGGTATAGTCTGCAGCCCTACATACTATGCATGGTATAGTCTGCAGACCTGCAGACTATGCATGGTATAGTCTGCAGACATGCAGAGTATGCATGGTATAGTCTGCAGACGTGCAGACTATGCATGGTATAGTCTTCAGACCTGCAATTACAGAATACCTGTTCTTTATGGTTGTACATATTTTGCTTCAGGCATGCAGAGTATGCATGCAGAGTATGCATGGTACAAACTGCAGACAGACAATGACTTTAAGAAGTAAATGCAGTTACTTATTTCTTGTGTAAGGGATCTGGTTCATCAACTGCAAAATTGTATACTACATAAAGTAGTTGGACTATTGATGCAGTGTATTATCTGCTCAATGTGACCAACGGATGTGCTGTTCTAAAATTGTCTGTACACTCCACGTGGTTGCCAATGAATTTGGAAATGCGAGTGTCGGACATAAGACCCACGGCACACCCAAGGCACCGTGTCACAAATATAATGTGACGACAGGCACTAAGGATTGCAGAGCCTTGTCCGCCAAACACTCACATTCTCAAATTGCCATCGCCTGAAAAGACGAGGCTTTTCCCTTTATGCTGTCAATTATGGCACTTCTAACGTATATTGAGAGTTACAGACAGACTAAACCTCTTCATATACCTTGCCCACCAAACACCAGTTGATAATATTAGTTTGAAACATTTAAGTAAAACACACCTAATCAAGCAAACTCAAAATTTAGATACATTCAACAAACAACAATTGCCCAACAAAGTTGTCATTTTTAATGTTTTTTATTCTATACTATAACACACACTACATTTCGTTCACTTACATTTTGCCCTCATGTATAATCCAATCAAATGCTTTACAATTTATAAAAAATTTAATACCACTAATTAGTTAAATTTGTTTTTGTAGGTAGGGCTAGCCTAAAAGGGACAAGCCTAACCCTCTATTTCTTCAATAAAAATACTGGGGTCGGCCGTAGACGCTCTTTCATGTTCGTTTCAACCCAGTTAAGCAAGATATATTATGGTCTGTAGGTGTAGGCTAGATGGATGTTCACTAGAACACTTGTGTCGCCCTCTTACATGATGTCAGAATAACCAATAATTCTTTGACAAAATCTAAGTACAAAAAGGGGCATAACTCTGTCAAATATGGCCTTGACCAACAAAATTTTGCGGCATCACAACCCTTTGACATAAGCAATACAATTTGAAAGTTTGATGAAGAAATCTTAAGAAATGGCAAAGTTATAGCCAACATTAAGTTTTTTTGTGACAAAATCTAAGTACTAAAAGGGGCATTACTCTGTTAAATATGACCTTGACCTACAAAATTGGCGGCATCACAACCCTTTTGACATAAGCAATCAATTTTGAAAGTTTGATAAAGACATCTTCAGATTTGGCAAAGTTATAGCAACAAGAGGGCCAAGATGGCCCTATATCGCTCACCTTGGTACAAGTCCACTTGCCTGGTGGAAGATCACTAGATAATGTTATATACCAAATAAGTATTCCTATATACGCCTTTGTAAAACAAATGATCCCCCCCCCGGGCAAGGTCAATTTTGACCCCAGGGGCATAATTTGAACAAACTTTGAAGAGGTCTACAAGGCAATGCTACATGCCAAATATCTAAGCTCTAGGCCTTGTGGTTTCAGAGGAAAAGATTTTTAAAGTTTTCCCTATATAAGCCTATGTAAAACCAAGTGACCCCCGGTGCGGGGTCAATTTTGACCCAGGGGTCATAATTTGAACAACCTTGGTAGAGGTTTACTAGCCAATGCTACATGCCAAATATCTAAGCTCTAGGCCTTGTGGTTGCAAAGAAGAAGATTTTAAAAGTTTTTCCTATATATTCCTATGCAAAACTAAGTGACCCCTGGTGCGGGGTCAATTTTAATCCGGGGGTCATAATTTGAACAATCTTGGTAGAGGTCCACTAGACAATGCTACATGCCAAATATCTTAGCTCTAGGCCTTGTGGTTTCAGAGAAGAAGATTTTTAAAGTTTTTCCTATATATGCCTATGCAAAAACTAAGTGCCCACCCCCTGGGGTCAATTTTGACCCGGGGGTCATAATTTGAACAATCTTGGTAGAGGTCTACTAGACAATGCTACATGCCAAATATCTAAGCTTTAGGCCTTGTGGTTTCAGAGAAGAAGATTTTTAAAGTTTTTCCTATTTGTTGCCATAGCAACCAGAGTTCTGCATGGAATGGAATTCTTTGAACAACTTTGATAGAGCTTCATGCAAGGAACATCCCTGCAAAGTCTTATCAACATTGGCCCAGTGGTTTCAGAGGAGATGTCGTTTGAAGGAAATGGTGGACGGACGGACGGACGTACGACGTACAACGGACCCCGGACGGAAAGCGATCCTAATAGCTCACTCTGGCACTTTGTGCCAGGTGAGCTAAAAATCTAAGTATAAAATATAGGAATAACTGTTTTGTAATTTAGATATTTGCGACTGTATATACGGTTTTTAATGGTCGCAAATATTCCTAAAGACTGTTAGTGAGTTATAGTTAATATTACAGTAATTAAATTTTGTAAACAGACTTATTGTAGTATTGGCATTTCAAAGATTAAAGTTCATACAAAGCATACCTAACTAGATACTTAATTAAAACATATCATTCTTGCATCTGCCTCTTAATTCTGAAATGTATTTTTTCACACTATTGTTGTACGTTAAATTATTGACAAGCTTAAGGTTTCAGTTCATTTTGCTTCTAAAACACGACTGTCTTTCTTAACAATATTTAGGAACTTTCTTCACTCCCACGATATGACAATGGCTCCTGAAATGAAAAAAAATAATATGTGGTAATAAGAGAATGTATGTAGAAAGAAAGTTGAACAATACATGCTATGATAACATGAGACTCAGTTGGCAATATGTTGCTCATCAGAGCATGCTGTATCTTATTTGGTCAACATTCAATTCTATGAAGTACTGTTTTACTTTAGAACCAGTTACTGTTACTGTTTTGAGAGAAAAATGTTCAACCTATTAATGATTTGACTAAAGAAGCACCAAATCAGATGACAGAAGAAGTGATAATAGCGACCATTATGACCCACATTCAAAATTGGCATTGATATCATGAAGATAATTATTTTTAAATTTTTCCTGATGATTGCTGGTCAAATGTGACCCATGTGCTTATATTATAGTAAGTGAAGTTAGACTCATCTTCTGCAGACACTATATGAGCTATTTCAGCTAGAATAAAAATGGAAGCAAAATCTTTACATGAAATATTTAACGGAAGAGACAAATTTAACTAAGAGAGATAATTAACAAGAGGGCCATGCCAGACAGTGAACGATCCTAATAGCTCACTCTGGAGTTTTGTGCCATGTGAGCTAATAAGTGAAGGAATATGTGTAGTTGTTCAAGGCTGGACTTGTTTCTTTCTTCTTTTCTATTTCTATGAAACAAGGGGGCCTGAAGATGGCTCTTTATCGCTCACGTGGGTCTGCGACTTATGACAATATGTGACCAAACTTCCAACTCTAAACTTTATATCATAAACACAAACATTCTGTTTGACCTTGACAAGGCATAACTTTTGATCGATTTACATGATGATTTGGTTGCAAATGTCACCTGTATGGCATACACAAGGTTTTCAACCAGGTGACCTAGTTATTGAATTCAGAGTACCCATATTCATACTCCACCTACATTTCATCAAGACAATCATACTAACAAAGTTCCATGAAGATACAATGAACAAGAGGGCCATGATGGCCCTTTATCGCTCACCAGAGTACAACTGCTTTTAACAAAGTTGCTAGAAATCATCAAAACAACCTTTCTGACAAATTTCCAGGATATTTGGGCTGAAAATTGTTACCTCTACTGTGTTGACAAGGTTTTTCCACATTTGGGCTGTGCGACCTAGTTTTTGACCCCAGATGACCCATATTCGAAATTGAGCTAGAAATCATCTTAACAACCTATCTGACAAATTTCCAGGATATTTGGGCTAAAAATGTTACCTCTAGAATATTAACAAGGCTTTTCCATATTTGAGCTCTGTGACCTAGTTTTTGACCCCAGATGACCCATATTGAAACTTGGGCTAGAAATCATCAAAACAACCTTTCTGACAAATTTCCAGGATATATGGGCTGAAAATGTCACCTCTAGAGTATTAACAAGGTTTTTCCACATTTGGGCTGTGTGACCTAGTTTTTGACCCCAGGTGACCCATATTCGAACTTGAGCTAGAAATCATCTTAACAACCTTTCCAACAAATTTCCAGGATATTTGGGCTGAAAATGTTACCTCTAGAGTGTTAACAAGGTTTTTCCATATTTGGGCTGTGTGACCTAGTTTTTGACCCCAGATGACCCATATTGAAACTTGAGCTAGAAATCATCGAAACAACCTTTCTGACAAATTTCAAGGATATCTGGGCTGCAAATGTCACATCTAGAGTGTTAAAAAGGTTTTTCCATATTCACGCTGTGTGACCTAGTTTTTGACCCCAGATGACCCATATTCGAACTTGAGCTAGAAATCATCTTAACAACCTTTCCGACACATTTCCATGATATTTGGGCTGAAAATGTTACCTCTAGAGTCTTAACAATGTTTTTCCATTGTTGTGTGACCTAGTTTTTGACCCCAGGTGACCCATATTAAAACTTGAGCTAGAAATCAACCAAACAACCTTTTTGACAAATTGCCAGTACATTTGGACTGAAACAGTAGCCTCTAGAGCCTTAACAAGATTTTTCTATTTTTAGGTCATGTGACCCAGTTTTTCATCCGAGATAACCCATATTTGAACTCGTCTGAGTAATTACTGGGACAAACGTCCTGACCAAGTTTCATGACAATTGAGGCAAAAACGTGACCAATAGAGTGTTAACGAACTAAGTGGGGACGTACAACGGACATTCATCGATCCTAATAGCTCACCCTGAGCCAGCTCAGGTGAGCTAAAGATGCAACCTCTATTGGATACACAAGGTTTTTCTATGATTTGACTGGGTAACCTAGTTTTTCACCCCAGATGACCGATATTTGATCTCGACCTAAATTTCATCAAGGGGATCATACTGACAAAGTTTCATGAAAATCAAATGAAAAATGAAAACTCAAATGCATACACAAGGTTTTTATATGATTTGTCCTTGTGACCTAGTTTCTGACCCAAGATGTCCCACATTCGAACATGGTGTTGTGCATGACACAGGGTATGAGTAGCAATTTTTTCAAGCTTTTTCAAAATATTGACCGTGACCTTGGCCAACTCACCCAAAAAAAGAAAGGGATCATCTACATGTTGCAGGCAATATTCTGAGCAAGTCTGATGAAAGCTGAATGAAAATTGTTACATGCAAAGTGCTATCAAGGAAAAGCTAACAGAGGTCATTGTGACCTTGACTTTTGACCCACTGACCCCCTACATATTGGAGGCAACCTTCTGAGAAAGTTTCATGATAGTCAAATTTGAAAATTTTGACCTGTACAGTGTTACAAAGGAAAAGTTTACGAACAGATGTACGGACAAGTCAACAGACAAACCACCATGGCATAAGTTCTGCCGAACGTTACCTCTAAAAATCACTACTTTTATTTGTTGTGAGTAAAATTCTCACATATAGGTCATAATTTTTTTTTATAAAACAACATGATTAGGTACCTGGAAAGACACACCAACCATTTTTTTTTTTTCTGAAATTAGCTGCAAACAGAATCCCTCCATATCTGCTACATTGTCAAACAATTCACTTGTAATTTACTGAAAATAAAAAAGAAAAAAATTTCAGCATTGCAACTTACACATTATATATATCACTTTCAATGAACTTTCAAGTTTACATCACCTTCACTGGACTTTATGTTTACATAGAAAAAAATTACGTGGACATTCCAGGAAAACAAGATTTTTCTATCAAATAATGTTATAGAAAAGTTCCTCAGAGTATTCATGTTTATAAGCAACACCGTAAGAAAATACTATACAACTTTTAAAATAATAATAGTAAGGAATTTGCTAGCTTACAGATTTAGGAACAAAGAAAGTACTTATGTCTGTATTTGAATTTAAAAGTGGATATTACACTAAAAATAATATTCAACTGACCATCAATTGACCAGTATATACAACAATAGAGGGAACAGACAAAACAGCCAAAATTGACTTACATTTACCTCCAAAGGGTAGATTTAATTGTACATTACCCTTATTTCATCAATTATAAATTTTACCACATTGGAGAAATAAGTCATTTTTTGCATCAAAACATACAAAAAAATATCGCAAAATATTCAATTGACCAGACTGAGTATTGACCACAATGGGAGAAAATTTTCAATTAACCACATAGAGAGTGGCTAGATGAAACAACCAATACTGATGTATATATATAATATTGACCACTTTGGAGGTATTGACCAGGAGATCTAGCTGAACTTTACTTTTTATTCTTAATGCTATCAATTTGAATTGTTAATTCATTATTCATATTAAGACAACCAAAAGTGATCACAAAATATTCATTTTACCAGCAATCGGCCATATATTGACCACTTTGGGATTATAGACCGGGGTGGCTTTGACCACACAACATTGCAAATAAGACCATGTATATTTATTTTTGTTCTGAAAATCACCATCAAACTTGCTACACATGTAACATAATGCATTACATGTATATAATATCAATTCCGAAATGAAAGAGAAACAAGTCTTCAATTGTTTTTAAGCAAGTTAACTCACATACCAATGTGTTTTCCATGCAGCTGCAGAATATTTGGCTTCAGAGCAGCAGTTGTCAGGCAGAGCAGGATGTGAAAATGGTTGAGATGACACTACAAGATGCATGCTTTCCTGAAAATTTAGTACAAAACTTAAAATAACATAGTTACAGAAACAAGGTCTGAGTATACACAGCAATTTTCTCTTGTTAGATATATATGATATATCTTTCTTATTTACATTTTTCTCCCCTGAAATTGGTACACAACATCTTCTTGGTGGGTCATCTAAGAATATTTCTTTTTCACGTTACAGAGCAGTGTTTAATGTTGGGATGGTCAATCAGAATTCAGGCTTTGAGTATACAAATTTACAGTATAAATGATTGAATGTTAAACTGCCAATTCTAACACAATCTGCATATAGGTGTATAGTGAAAAAAAGTTTAATCTTTTGTTTCAATATACAAATGTATAAGTATCTATGGGAGCTGCCAGGTCCCTGTGGCTAGCATCAAATGTGACGGCAAATATTTATATAGAAATAATAGAACACCAACAACATAATATAATAAAATATGCAAAATTAATTAGTGAAACAATTTATTAATTACATCTACGGTATATCATAAAATTCTTCAAAACATTCTAAAAAGCTTGAAAATTCGCATCAAAGTCTTTTAACATTAACTGAATAATTTCTAAACGTTCTGTTTTGAAGTGCATGCAACATGTTCTGTCATCATGGTGACTGGTCATGGAGGTGAAATCATTTACAATTTTGGGAGGTTAAATGACTGGGGTATGCACTGGCAGATACAGAGAAGACATGTCTGGGGGGCTGACTCGGGGTGGGTCAGGGAGGGGTGTTCCCTCCAGACAGGAAAAAAAATTGAGCTGTGGCTATGAAATGGTACAATTTCCAGCATCATATTTCACCATCTCTCCAAACTTGCAACTGCAAAGTGTTAAGGTGGCAACAAAAACAATGTCAAATACACAATCTTTAATATAAGACATAGATAGATGTAAATACTAAATGTTCACTTATGTGATAAGAGAATACACTGTCACTGTGTCTATTATTAACGAGGACAAAAGTACCAGCTCGAGCAAAAATGTATCTGCAGACTTGGCTGGGGAGGGGGGTCAACTGCAGCCCTAAAGCCCAGCAGGCACGACACATCCGTCAGTCTTTATTCATTTGGCGTTTCAGTGTGACCCCTTTCACAGATCTGACTGTCACACCTTTGACTTTGTAGAACTGTAGCTAGTCTAACTATTTCGACTTCGAAGGCAAACCAAATTTATAGGCTGATATTTTATAGGTGTGACAGTTATAAAATATCAGATCTGTGAAAGGGGTCACACTGAAACGCCAAATTAATTAGGCTAAACTGTAGCACAGATGCAAGACACACCATCTTTTTCTTTGCATATATATTACTCCAAATAATTGTACTCAGCTGGTGAATATCGTTATATTTTTTACTAGGCGCTATCCAGCCTCCGAGCGAAGGTAACTATAAAATGTCCGTATGTAAAATGGGTCTGCGTTTGTAGTCTTATTATTGAGACTAACTACAATGTAGGACTCTAGCCAGTAAAATGTCAACCTGTAAAATCGGTCTACCTTCAAAGGGGTCACACTGAAACGCCAAATTAATTAGGCTAAACTGTAGCACAGATGCAAGACACACCATCTTTTTCTTTGCATATATATTACTCCAAATAATTGTACTCAGCTGGTGAATATCGTTATATTTTTTACTAGGCGCTATCCAGCCTCCGAGCGAAGGTAACTATAAAATGTCCGTATGTAAAATGGGTCTGCGTTTGTAGTCTTATTATTGAGACTAACTACAATGTAGGACTCTAGCCAGTAAAATGTCAACCTTCGAATCAAAGTGTAAATAGTAAGACTAAACTTGCAAAAAAGACTAGATACAATGTAATATCAGTTTGTAAAATCGGTCGGTCTTGCAGTCGAAATATTGAGGCTACCTTCGAATCAAAGTGTAAATAGTAAGACTAAACTTGCAAATATCATAATCATGATGAAAATCCTAGTTACACACCTATTTGGGTCGTAATAGCATTTATTGTTACCAGGTACGTGAAAACCCTAAATGTTTACAAATGGCGCTAGCAATTCAAAAGGGAGGTAACCACCAGAAGGCAGAATAGTAGATATGCCCTCGTACATAAGACAGTTCGTACTCCGTCGTCTTTACAGACATAAAAGGGACAACAGACACCGTCAGTCATCTTCACAAAAACTATTGAGAATGTAGATCTGGTTCCGACTTCTCAAAAATTAAATGCCGCTAAAGTGATTATCTATTTTTACTTTGATAAGGCGGTCGGAAAATGATGATGGGGCAGTGGCCGACAAGCCTTCTACGGTAATGGCGTGTACTGTACTGTAGATCTAATTAATGACAATAACGGACACCAAGTTGTAAACGAAAATAGATGTTTTATCTTGTGAATATTTAGCATCGACCAAGAAACGTTGACTCACCTTTATAATTTGTCTTATCCGAAGAAAACAACAATTTACAACCACTTGGAGAATTCTATGCTGATTGTTCTTCTGTTGATCCCCATTGATCCTAGTCTATTATTTCTCCCTGCAAACTTGTTTCTCGATGCCATGTCCAACCTCAACAGCGTTTAGAATAAGTGTAGATGACAATGACGTCATAGCGTTTTCGTCATAGGGCTTTGACGTCATAAAATAGAACGTGCTACCTTTCCTATAGCTTTGATGTCACTGATCCAGAGTAAACAAATGTTGAGTGATTTGATATTTTGGCAGTTTCAAAAAATCAGCAGTGAAACTAGATCTCTGGAAATCATAGTTCAGGTAATAATCTAAAGTTTACAATACTTTTGTGTACTTCGCCATACTTGATAAAAACGAACCTGGTAGATCTAAAGAATGCTAAGTTGCTAACCAGCAACAACAGTGTCAATCATCAATGTTGCCATAGCATGATCATGATGATAGATCAACAACTTAACACTGTCTTGGCCAACAATGATTAGCGCAGATTAGTTGGGCTAATGATCTACCTATAGTGAAAAAATGACCAGTCTAAGAAATAGTGACTAACTTTCAGATCTGAAAGGTAGCAAATGTCTTCATATTTTATGAGATTATCTCAGATATATGGTAAACAGCTTCTTGTTCCATAATACAACTAAATATCATTACGATTTGAAAGTAGATCTAGGGGTCACAGAAATAGGTTCAGCTGAGTATCTGTTACTTTAATTATGCAAAACAGGGGTGCCTGTGATAAACAGAACAATAAAATTTTGTTGGAATAGTTTCCACTTTATTGTACATCACACAGATAGAGGACAGATAAAATAGTTGGCTGCGATAAGGCCAAAAAAAATATCTGTGTTTCGGGTAACCCGACCCTACCTGGCGAAACCCCCAACCCTAGAGTTTTTTTTTTCAAAGTAAATAAATGTAAAGTGTCCCTTCCCTATGTTATGCATGTAGACTAACTAGCATTTTTGGACCGTTACCCTAAACACAGATTGTTCTTTTCCAACCTATAGAATTTTTTCACTTTTCACTTAAAAAAAAAAAGAAGCTTTGTCCCTACCCTATCACATTTTTGGGACTGTTGCCCTAAACACACATTTTTTTTTTGCGTTATGAGTTTCTTTTATCAAAGGGGCTATACACATTTGATTTTTTATTTATACATACATTATACTACATTTTTTTTTGTATGTTTTAAAAAATGCAAGCATGCCTTGCCCCTTTGTCTTTTGTGGCAGTGACTGCCAGTGAGCATCATATATGTACATTGACATATCTAATTAGTGATTGTATATTTTTCCACAGAATTGGTTGACCATTGATGTCAGAGCTGCTGTGAAAGAGGATAGCCAAACAAGGAAACTAAAGGACATTTAGCTGATATTTAGACTGTAGCGGGGTAATAGCAGTTTCGTAAAAAGTAAAGATTACATTCAAATAATTAAAGGTAACTTAGTACTATAATAGTGTTTCTATTCAGAAATCGGGGTTTTAAAAGTTTTTCAAGCAAAGAAGGGTCACTTTAGCTGGTAAGACAGCAGCCGCTGTCATGGTAACATAAGAACTTCATATAATTTTACATCCAGCTTGCTAAGGCGTAAAAAAACATGTTTGTTTCAGGTTTCCCGACCTACCCTATTTTTTTGCCCCGACCCTAGACTATTTTTTGCGTGTTAATATTTTTTAGCATAAATTCATTAAAATCTATGTTGAATTTGGTTTGTTTGAGAATAAACAAATTCCCCCCAAAAAAAAATCCCTACCTACCTACCCATTTTTTGGGGGGGGGGGGGGGGGGGGGGGGGGGGGGGGCATGAAACCTAAAACAAACATTTTTTTTCGGCGTAATGGGACTTTAACCAATACTATAATACTTACAAGATAAATTTATTGATTTTGCTATAAAATTTCTGTATTTCAGTGTTGCATCTTTAACAGTTTCTTATGTGGCTTTTTTTATTCATTTCAGGTAAAAACAACAAGACCGTGAATGAAGTGATTTTTTGGAGTACTTAAAGGCTTTTTTTTTAACTTAAAGCTAAATAACAATGTTTTGTGAAGAATGAACTGGTTTCGAGAAACATCAATGCACAATTGACCAAATATTCTTGTTGAAAAAACTGGTGGATATGTATTTAACAGGCAACAAAAAACTGTTTTGCGCCTTTGTAGATAACAGCAAAGCGACATTGGGCTCAATGAGTCATATTGCCTTATGGCGTAAACTATTAAGTTGTATTTTATCGTTGGTGAATGTTTTTAGCTAACCGTTAAATGTGGTCAATCATATTTAAGCAACATTTGATGACAATTTTTACTTTTTGTATATTCTGTTACGAGATTTATCTAAGGAACAAGAAGACCCATTACAAAGAGTTAGATCCCTATTCGAAATTTACATTTTATTTACTTTTATAAAATTTTGTTATTACTCCACTTTATTAATTTGAAAGTAATTAAAAAGTTGATTATTTCTTTTTTATTTCAATATAATTTCTACTTTTACATTTGCATCGGATAGATATACAAATATTTTAACATTCTGAACCAAAAGGCAAGTTTTAAAACTACGTGTAGCTTCTGAATTAATTTATTTCCAATCTATTTTGGGTGCGCAACCAAGATAGGTAAAGGGAGGTAATAATATTTTTTCAAACTTGCATTTCTAATGAATTCCATCTAAATAATTATATAATTTTTAATGCAAACATTTTACAACTATAATACAATAGGTTTTATATTTATATCTTTCCTTAGGCAAAGTATGTGTATCAAATTTGTACTTATGATAAAATAACTCTTTTTTTCTCATTCTAGAGAAAATCAAATTTTAAAAATACCTGCAGTGAAAATCTTACTTGATTTAAGCGCTAAGTGAACATAAATGAGTGTAATTGATCAGTGGCCGAGTGCATTATTAAAAGCGGTCGTAGGCCTACGTCCGGCTTATCTAGAGCGTAGATAACGGTCGCAAAATTTAATCGGAGTGCATAAACGAGACGTAGCGTAAGTCAGGTAGTAAATCTAGCACGAAAGTCACGACTGCTATGGAGTAGGCGTAACTACAGCGTAGTTGAATTTTTATATACATTATCATATCAAATATCAGTAAAGGCAATGTTTTGGGTGTAACTGTCTGTTGGAGACATATGGTTTTGTCATGGTTGTCCATCTATAGATGTCTGAACATCGTCTGTCTGTAATATAGCGTTTCCAGTGATATCTCTTGACCTACTCGGAGGTTTTTGAACAAAATTTCAAGATATCAAGTCGATATACGGAACTCATGTTTAATCCAGCTCGGTTCGAGGGCTTGCCTTAACAAACGTTTCCGTTCTGTCTTTCATGAAATCCTTAAAGAGAAATGAAAAACTTCACCTGATCGAGACGTTATTTAGACATCTATATATCAGTTCAGGGTAATGGACGCATGGTTCAACGGCTAATTCTAGAGACATGTAAATCAATCTATCAAAGGAAAGACCTTGAACAACTACAGTTCGTACGGTCGCAAAATTTAATCCGAGTGCATAAACGAGACGTAGCGTAAGTCAAGTAGTAAATCTAGCACGAAAGTCACGACTGCTATGGAGTAGGCGTAACTTTTTAAAGCGTACTTGAATTTTTATATACTTTATCATGTCAAATATCAGTAAAGGCAATATTTTTGGTGTAATAGTCTGTTGGAGACATATGGTTTTGTCTTGGGGTGTCCATCTGTTTGCTCGTCTGTCTGTAATATAGCGTTTCAAGTGATATCTCTTGAACTACTCGGTTTTAGAACAAAATTTTAAGATATCAAGTCGATATACGGAACTCCTGTTTCATCCGGCTCGGTTCGAGGGTAAGGCAACATTCGGCTTTAAATCTGTCTTCTGTCTTCCATGAAAGCCTTAAAGTAATTAAAAAATTCACCTGATCGAGGCGATACCAAGACATCTTTAGATCAGTTCAGGGTTATGGACACGGTCACACCGGGTACAACGGTTAAATTCGAGAGACATATAAATCAATCTATGAAAGGAAAGCGTATACTCAGACATTTAACATTTCGGTATTTAAAAGTAGGTGAAAAGGTTAAAATTTCATACATATATTCTATTTTATAATTTAAGTAACATATCTTTAGGCACACTTTATTCTATCCTTCTATATTCTATTTTGGCAATCAATCAAATTCAATCTTTGGCTAAAACTGACTGGAAATTGCAATCAGGTAAATCTCTCCTCTTTTCGGCTTCAAAATTCTACTTTCTAGGCATGAAGGGAGACACGCCGGGGTCTCATCCAAAACATAAGCTAAAAATTTAGCTTTTGGACGGACCTTGATAAAATCACTTTCAAATCAAATCAAATCAACTCAGACTTTTAACAACTACAGTTTGTACTGATTACATGTATTTACATGTAATTGGTTTGATCTAAAGAAAACGTTTGAAGAAGTTCGAGTCTCAAGTACAGTTTACATAGTTGTGAAACAAACAGACAGACCGACTGCCAAGCCAAACAACTGCCGAAACTGATTTCTAAATACCCTTTCCCATATACCCTCTTAAAATAAAATTACAGCGAAATCCGTATAGGGGCCTTCTTTTGTCAACTCCGCTTATGAAATCCTTGTTAACTAGACGCAATATATGTTATAGTTCAACTATAAAACGTTGTAACATTCAGCATAATCTTTCTTTATACGACTATTAAAATAGATATTTCATTTGAATAGTGAAGAGCTAGATCTAATACTTTTAGTTACATGTTGCAACTATTTCAGAGTTCATTTTAAATCTAAGAAATTGTTAAGTACCTAGACATGTTGATATTCTCGTATTCATACAAAACAGGCAATTTTAAATTTTAGAAATACTTTTTGTAAAAAAAGTGTTTTATTTTATGTTTTCCAGAAAATAAAAAATTTTTTAAAAAAAAAAAAAAAAAAAAAAAAAAAATTTAAAAAAAAAAATTTTTTTTTTTTTTTTTTTTTTTTTTTTTTTAAATCAAAAAAAAAAAAAAAAAAAAAAAAAAAAAAAAAAAAAAAAAAAAAAAAAAAAAAAAAAAATTTTTTTTTATAATTTTTTTTTTTTTTTTTTTTTTTTTTTTTTTTTTTTTTTTTTTTTTTTTTTTATAAAAAAAAAAAAAAAAAAAAAAAAAAAAAAAAAAAAAAAAAAAAAAAAAATTTTTTTTTTTATTTTAATTAATTCTCCTCCCCCCCCCTTTCTTTTTCCCCCCCCCCCCCCCCCCCCCCCCCCCCCCCCCCCCCCCCCCCCCCTATATTTCTAGATATGTTCCCATTATTTAAAACAGATTATCTTAACATATGCATATAAAATCTCATGCATTGAAACAAGAAATACAATGATTTTGCACGAGAAATATGTGGTACAATAATTAAGACAGTCGTAACCCGGGCGTATCTACAACGGACGTATGCTCGCTTTATGCACTCGACTTAAAATCCCGTTGTACGACAGGATTAGTTACGCCAGCGCAGACCGTTTACGACAGCGCAATCTACGCCTTCTTTATGCACTCGGCCACAGATGTTTAAGTTTCAAACAAATCTGTAACATGGCCAAAATCTGATTGACCACCTTTAGTTTAATATATATGATCAGGTTTGTCATGTGTTCAAATTGATTGAAAGTGTTTGATTTTTTCTAGTCTAACAGGGTGGAAATCTATCTCCTGTTTTGATTTAATTACTAGCTCACCTGGCACTTTGTGCCAGGTTGAGCTTAACGGATGAATTATTGTCCGTCGTCCGTCGACATCTCCTCTGAATACCAATGTTGCTGAAACTTGGCAGGGATGTTCCTTGCCTGAAGCTCTACCAAAGTTGCTCAAAGAATTCCATTCCATGCAGAACTCTGGTTGCTATGGCAACAATTAATGTTCCTCTATTTAGTTTGTTCAAATCAAGCCCCTTGGATCAAAATTGACCACGCCTGTGTTTGTGAGGGGGTCCCTTTACTTTATATAGAGTTATAGGAAAATCCAAGCTTCCAATGAGTTCCTATAGCAACCACTAACTTCTCAAGCAACCATTGACTCTCTTAGCAGCAAGTGCATTAGAACTCAGATGAGCGATAAATATAGTGCCATCATGGCCCTCTTGTTCTTAAATTACCCAAATGAGTTTATTTTACAAGAGCACGATAGTCCATAATTTCTGTCAAAGAAGTTCAATTAAGTATTAAGTGATTATGATGTAGAAGTCTTCTTTAGATAATGATGTTGACATAGTTTTTTCAGCTAAAATGCTCATGGTTTATTGTGATCGCCTGATGTCAGTCTTCTGTCTGTCTGTCTACACTTGACCTTGTGTATGCAATATAATCTGCTTATTTTCATTGGATCTAGGTGAAACTTGGTCAGAATGACAGCCTTGATGAAATCTTTTTTTGAGTTCGAATAGGATCATCTGGTGTCAAAAACTGGGTCACGGGGTCAAATCAAAGAAAAACCTTGTCACTCACATGTGTATGCAATAGAGGTTGCATTTATCTTTTTTTCGTTCGAATTTTCGATTCAAGTATGGGTCATTTGGGGTCGAAAACTTTGTCATGGGGTAAAATCATTGAAAAACCTTGTGTATGCAATAGAGATTGCATTTTTAATTGGATCTTCATGAAACTTGGTCAGAATGACTGCCTTAATAACTCAAGGCCACATTGTTATATGGATCATCTGGGCTAAAGAACTAAGTCATGGGGTCAAATCATAGAAACCCCCCTGTGAATGCAATATAGGTTGCATATGTCTTTGGATTTTTATGAAACTTGGTGAATGGCTATCTTGGTGTATTCTAGATAGAGTTTGCATATTGGTCATCTGGGTTCAAAACTTAGGTCACAGGGTCAAATCATAGCAACCACTTGTGAATGCATTGAATCTTCATGAAACTTGGACATAATGGTTATCTTAATACAATCAAGATCAAGGTTGAATGTGGTTCATCTGGGGTCAGAAACTAGGTCACAGATTAAAAACCATGTGTATGCCATACATATGACATTTACAACCCATCCTCATGTAAATTGGTCAGCAGTACGGGTCAAACAGAATGTCTGTGCTAATTATATTTAGTTTAGGGCTGAACTTTAGTCAAATATTGTCATAAGTATGTCCCTGGTGAGCGATTAAGGGCCATCATGGCCTATGTTTCATAAGATCTTTATGAAACTTGGTCAGAATGACTGTCTTAAAGAAATTTAGGTTGAGTTTGAATATGGGTCATTTTGGGTTTAAATGTCACAAGGTATAATCAAAGAAAAACCATATTTATCATGCAATAGAGGTAGCATTTTTCATTGGATCTTCATAAACTTTGAGTCGGATGTTTTCCTTGATAAAATCATACTGTAGATTCGAACAGAAGATACATGTATAATTGTGTACTTTAAATAATTGAACGCACACCAAATACAGGTACACTATCGCCAAATATATGTGTTAGGGTCTGTCGGGGCCTTGCCAAAAAAATTAAGGTTGGTTTACAGCTTTTTATCTCTTAGATACTTGAAAATTGGTATTTTTGGTCTTATTTTGTTCATACACTAGAAGAAATTATTGAATAAGAGGCCTACGGGGTATTCGTTATTTGCACTTTTTGTATAACCTACACTGTTAACTTCTGGAAATAAAGAAATTATTACTGTAACAGCAGTTGTTATTATTATCTTTACAGAAAAAGCAATGTACACTGTAGAAGGAGTAACAACACCTTTGCATTGAATTAACACAGCTGTGCAGACCCTATATACCAAGCATGCAATTAAAGACTGTATACAATTTACACAAACTACAGAACTGTCAAATATACTGCAGAAAAATACAATGTATACTCTGCAGACTATACCATGCATTCTCTGCAGGTCTGCAGACTATACCATGCATAGTCTGCAGGTCTGCAGACTATACCATGCATAATCTGCATGCCTGCAGACTATACCATGCATAGTCTGCAGGTCTGCAGACTATACCATGCATACTCTGCAGGTCTGCAGACTATACCATGCATACTCTGCATGTGTGCAGACTATACCATGCATAGTCTGCAGGTCTGCTTGCATCTGCTTTCATCTGTTTCAAGGCAGAGGTGCATTTGTTCATCTTTACCTTGCTTATAATCAGAATGCGTGCAAATCTGTTGAGGTGCTCTTTTAATGGACTGCGTCTTGCCAGACCTTGATTCATTGATTATTTGATATGCAACACTTCAGATTACATACAAACTCAGGGTTGGCGTGAGTTATACAGGCAGAAAGGCTGTCCTACTAATTAATATCCTCATGACCGCTGTCAAACTGCTACTATGCGACTAGTTCAAGCAATCTGGACATTTTTTCTTATTTTCAAGATTTTTCTCGGAAAAAAAATAGCGTGTTGGTAGTCGCCCATTTTTATAAGTAATTGATACCAAAGCTTATAACAGTTATTCTAAATACACCATTAATGTTATTACTGCAAATATCTACAGAACTATGAGTGATATTTGTAATATAATGCAGTGTACACACGAACGATATGCATATATGTATTTTTTTAGAAAATGAAATGTTTTCATTTAACTTCCTTTTGCAAAATTGAATGTTACTTTATAATGATGGTACTATAGTTCAGATGTTTGTATACTATTAGGTTTTGTGCAAGCACCAAAGCTTTTAAATGGTGCGGTAAAATATGTACATGTTCCGTTGTTATGTACAACAATACTATATAATAACATTAAGTTATGCGTTCGTTCGAAGTACTGGTACTCAAAGCTTATGCGATGGTCTTTAGTATATGCACTGTATACATATGCGTGTTCTATTTGATGTACAGTTAATAGCCTATGCTGATGGTATTGTAGTTTAGTTTGAACATATTTTATTGCTGAATATACATGTATATACACATGATTGTATAATTGTACAATAAGGACAGTTTTACTACATAAAATCAGCAAAAGGGTTGGGCCACAAGTTCTTCCAACATTAGTAAACGGCCATTC
This sequence comes from Saxidomus purpurata, assembly GCA_022818135.1. Classification (NCBI taxonomy): domain Eukaryota; kingdom Metazoa; phylum Mollusca; class Bivalvia; order Venerida; family Veneridae; genus Saxidomus; species Saxidomus purpurata. The sequence continues at coordinate 19,425 of JAFMSR010000595.1, forward strand.
CCTTAAGGAGGTTATTTATAAGATTGTCAAATAAACTCTACAACTGAAACATGTTTACAAGTACAACAACATAATATAAAAGCATCAAGATGGCTTGTAACATGTTATGTTTATAGGTGTTTGAAAATTGCACTTGGTTGTGGTTTGATGAAAAAGTAAATAGGGTTTGTTTAGTGAGGATCGGTAATGAAGATGAAAAAGGGAGGAGTCTACCATTTAAACGAAACAGTTACTTAAATCGTTTTGACGTTGAAATAAATGTTTGCACAGAATGAGCTATCAAGCTGTTTGTGTACTCTGAGTGTATATCAGATCCAAAAAGAAGTGCGTGTATATTTATTGGAAGAAATGGTCTTATTTCATGGAATAAGATAATGCGCTGATTTTGATATTTAAGACATTGGAAAAAATAGTGCTCGGCATTCTCGAGATCAACTTTAAACCAAATATACATTTCGTACATGAGACCTATTTTAGAAAATGCGTCAATTGTTTGGGGGTATTGTAGTTTATGCTTGTACATGTTTTTTGTCTTGTTTTTATAATAATATATATATTAGCTTTTATTTACTTGCGTTAAAAACAAGAAACACGTTACGCCCAAATAGCAAATAAATATCAATTAAAATGTGTCTTATATCTTGACAGTACAATTATAATAATATTTTATATGCGAATTAATATATTTATCACCGTTGCGTTTTAAGTTAACGTTAAACTTTGTTTGAAGCTATTATCGCTTTTCCGTACATGCACGTGTAAATATACAATGCACCTAATATACTATTCAGTAGTCTATACCTTTAGTCAAGGTAAAACTTAACGCTTTATTGACCACTTCTGTATATTGAAACTAGCAAAAAGCGTGCTGGGAATTCCATAATTTGTTGCTCGTTACTTTTTTTGTCCGGGGAAAAACCCAAAATTTGCTCTTTGTATTTATCTGCAATATCTAAACTAAAGATATAAGAACACATATTAATTGGTGTTATATATATTCCTTCTTAAATGAAAATTTGTTTTTATCATTACAGATGGATAGGACCTACTAATGTTACACATTTAATAAAGTAATATTCGTTATATCTCTTTCTATAATGACCGCGATAATTCATTCCCCACTCAATTTCTTAACGATTATGTATTTTTTTCTTATTATTCTGTTTTTCATTTTTCTATTCTGCACTTTTGGTTGTGGCTCAGGGTTTCTATGCTGGATCTTTTCTTGCATTAATCAATTGCTAGCCCTTTACGAAAAGACACATCAGTTGTTTGAATTTGATAATGGGTAATGGTCTAGAAAATTATAGGGCAGCAATTGGAAACTTTTATAACAGTTTACGGGGAGTTAGACAATTATTTAGATTTTATTTCCAAACATTGTTATCTTTTCTTTTTTTATCGATACTTACATATTTTGAAATTTATACAAGTATCTTATGCAGACTTTTTCGCTCAATTTACAAGACGCATTATTGTAGTCACATTAATCTAGGATATAATCGCTCAATTGCAGCTTTTCTGAGTTACGTTATTCTAACAGTACTGTTTTTACTTATTATACTGAGTGGCAACGTAGAAACAAATCCAGGCCCAACTGGAATTGAGATAAATTGTGTATCTATATTAAGTCAAAATATACGAAGTATCAGGAACAAAGTTAGCTACATAAAAGATAACTGGTTAGACTTTAATATTCTATGCTTCTCTGAGACTCATCTTGATGGTAATATATCTGATGAATCACTTAAACTTGAAACTTTTTCAACCATGTATCGAAAAGATGTAACTTCACATTCTTGGGGACTTCTGGTTTACTAATCAGATGATCTTATCTCAAAACGCAAATATGAATTGGAAAATATTCTGCCAGAATCTATTTGGATATAATTAAAATTCAAACATTCTAATTTTATTATCTGCAATTTATACAGACAACCAAACGGAAGTGTCGAATTCTGGAACAAATTAGATAATTGTTTAGAAAAGGCGTTAGACCTTAGCGATAAAATCTTGTTATTAGGTGATGTAAATGAGGATCAGCTGAATCTCAATAATCACAGATTCCGTGATATTCTAGTATTAAATAATCTAAAAATGTTATCCATGAACCAACTCGTGTCATTAAAACAAAAATAATATCAAACAGGGAATACCACGTACCAAAAACTCTAATTGATCCCATAGCAATTTCGAATAATATTGATGCTTATAATTCAGGTGTGTACCACACACCTAGAGAAATAAGCGATCACTATGGAACCTATGTATATATAAAATATCATTTTCATACGTCTAAAACATACAATCGTCTGGTTTGGAATTATAGACGAGGTGATTTTGTTACACTTAATGAGTTGATACGGAATTTTGACTGGTCATTTTTAAATCAAAATTCTGTAAACGAAGCATGTAATTTGTTTACCAAAAGCTTTATTTCTTTAGCAAAACAGTGTATTCCGACATCTATTGTAACAGTTCGACCTCATGATAGACCATGGTACTACTCAGAAATTCGACGCACATCAATACATCGTGACAGACTAAAAATCGAGCCATTATAACTAAATCAAATGACGATTGGAGCAGTTACAAACGTAGTGAAATAAGGTCAATAATCTTAAAAAGCATGCTAAAGAGACTTTTGTCAATTCTTTAGAAACTAACATTAAAGAAGCAAAAATGACTAATCAAAAATCTTATTGGAAAATAGTTAAAATTCTAGTTAAAGAAAACAGCATGTCATCTGATAATGGAAATCCTACACTAGTGGATGACAGAAATGGTTTAGACACCTTTAACACCACTGACATTGAGAAAGCAAATTGCTTAAATGACTTCTTCGTGTCTGTGTCATCTATAGATGACTCAAATGTCCAATTACCAAACTTTATCTCAAAAACACATTCGTCTTTTTCGGATCTGGTTATAACCGACAGAGAGATTACTGATATCAGTTCAGCACTACAAATTAATAAGGCTGTAGGACCTGATGGAATTAGTCATCGCTTGCTGAAAGAAACGCGTTTTACGATAGCTAAACCACTATGTATTTTATTTAAAAGATCTATTCAAGAGGGTCTATACCCTGACATATGGAAATACGCAAAAGTAATGCCTCTTTTCAAAAAGGGAATAAAAAATGATCCATCTAATTATAGACCAATATCTTTGATAAGTTGTGTAGGAAAAGTGACGGAAAGGGTAATATTTAAACATTTATATAATCATCTCCATTCAAATGATTTAATTTATTCTTTACAATCAGGTTTTCTACCTGGTCATTCAACAGTGTATCAATTAGCCGACATGTATCACCGAATTAGCGAAGCATTCGATGATAGATTATCAACATGCATAATATTCTGTGACATATCTAAAGCTTTTGACCGTATATGGCACAAAGGTCTTATTTTCAAATTACGACAGTTGGGCATAAATGGTAAATTGATTCTTTGGTTAGAAAACTATCTAAAAAATCGTAAACAGTCCGTCTTTATTGGAGGTGAAACTTCACAAATACGTTCTCTTTATTCCGGTGTGCCCCAAGGATCGGTGCGTGGGCCTCTTTTATTCTTAACCTACATTCATGACATTTCTGAAAACCTTCTTACAGTGGCGCCTGCGTGTGGGTTCCCCGCGCACACGGTTTCTTTCGCGTGCAACACGAACGGCACACGCTTCACGGTTCACGCTCGATTAACCATGTAGCCAATCAGAACTATGAATAAAACGTGTATCGTGCAGAACCGGATTTAACCGTGCAGCCCATCAAATAAGCACACTAACCGTGCAGCCAATCAACATCGAGATGATATAGCAGGACATTTTCGGCAGACATGTCTGCCAACGTTTTATATATGACAAAGTATGCTAACTAAATGCTTTTGTGAATTGGTAAGTGCTTCGGCAAATATATTCCTAATCTGTTACCATCTGTCTTGCAAAACAGAATAAAACCAAGTGATGACATTGCTACATTTTTATAAAAAGGCTACACGGTATCTAGTCACCTGGTCACCTCGTACCGTAGTCCATTCGTACTCTATTTAGTCAACACGTACCTTAGGACAATTGCATAGAAAATTAAGTCTGTGTATAAGGAATATTTTTTAAATATTTAGATTTTCAAATGATAATTCTTATTACTAGATATTTTTTTAAATGCTATTATTTCGTTTCTTATAAAATGTATCCAAGCAATACGACTTTTTGCACTCATTAGCATTCTTGTAGCCAACTAAATTTGGCGTTTCTATGTGACCCCTTTCACAGATCTGATATTTTATAACTGTCGCACCTCTATGCCTATTTTAATGTGCTCCGAAATAAGCAGAAAGTAGTTTCAATATTAGGTACAACCGGCGCTAGCCCAACAAACAGGGCTTTTTGTTATGGAAGTGGCTGCTCGTCCGGTAACCGGACGACTAGAATTTTTCTAGACGTCCGGTTACCGGACGAAAAGCCTATACTATTATGCTAGGCTAGTCGTCCGGTAATCAATTTCTTTGTATATGAGTTCATCTAGATGAATGTAAGAGCAGTAGTAAAGCAAAAAATATGTGTTATATATATATATCCTATACCTTAACCTTTCCTGTGACATTTGTTTGTTTACTTCATAAAATAATTTCCATCTCGTGTACAGTAGAAGTAGTCTAATAATACACAATTTACCTACTTTTAAAAACAATTTTCCGGTCTAAAATGATGAATTAAATATCACTTTAAATGAAAACCTAAATAATTATGAAAAACCTCACCACTTTATAAAAATCTGATTGTTTAAACCTAAACATGCAAGATTACACATAAGGTACGATATGCCGTTTATTTTCATATTACACCGATTGATGCAGGTGTGTAATTAGATAAATGTAACTAAGAATTGTGTTAGCATCATTTTAAAACTTAATCCTGTCATATTAAATCCATAATAAATACATTTATATATTGGATTGTATTGGGTTTAATTATAAGTGCCCAACAGAATTTCGTTGGGGATGTGTTCCCAACTATTGGCACTTCAAACTTGACGTAGAAGGCGGACAACTGTAAAATGTCAACCTGTAAAATCCTTCGAAGCGGAAAAAGTGAGACTAGCATTCTTGTACCTCTTTGATAAATACAGTGAAAGCCTGTGAAGCAGCAGAAAATGCTTACTTGATGTTTATTCTCAGATTAACCGTGACGTCACACTGACCAGCTAACCAATCTGATTATTAGGTCGCTTTCATTTCTCCATTCAGTAAAAGGTGAAAACTCTGTCTTTAGGCCAAAAAAAAAAATATGTATGTTATGAGTAGAATAGCCTTCTTCATAGTAGTAGAATTCCCATAGATGGTTGTAGATGTAGATGTAGATGTATATGCTTTCTACTTTTAATACACAGCTTTTTATGTACCCTTTGGCTTTTAGTCACCCTCTGTTGCATGCTGGCTTGCTACAGGTTTACTTTCAGCGTATTGCGATAAAAACCGAGGATATCCAAATCGATTTGATTCGTCCTCATTTAAATTCGAACCGGCGAATGATTCGTACCCGCGAATGATTCGTTCTCAAATTATTTCGTACTTAAAATTGTTTTTTTTTTTTTTTTTTTGGTCAATAAAAAGTTTAGGGTCGGGGGTTAAAAATAGGGTCGGACAGGTCACCGGAAACATACATATTTTTTTTTGGGCCTTACCTTTGATTCATATCAGGGTCCGTATATTACAATATAATGTAATATACAGACCCTGCTCATATGCATGTTAAATTTTATTTTAAACGAAACAAAAAGCTTTTAACAACAGAATTATCAAAGCAATCTTATAGTTTCAAGGTATTGGGAGATCGTCTTCTTTCATTTCTAATCTTGGTTATTGTATTATTCAAAGTTAAAGATACATAATGACCAGCGAAGAAAGCCGAGGAATCACATTTCCCGATATAAATTAATTACCCGTACCCGGATGTGCGGTTCCTAAAATACAAGCAATTAATCTTCTATTTCATCGCAACTGTGCTTTTATTCATTGGAGACCGTAAGCATGTCTGTCTTTCTTATTTGTACTTTCTTCATGGCTACTGCATATTTGTATAGGAAAAACACTGAACTGTATTACTGAAATAAAGGACATGATCTTTCTGAAAAAGAGAACACTTTTCAGATTTGTTTTTATTGCCTAGATTTTTGTTTTACAATTTACAATTTTGAAAAGTTACAATCGGCCGGATAGAAATAAAATGAAAAACAAATACACTTAATTGCTCCGGTATATGATTTTGTAGGCTACAGAACACTTTTAACAGCAAACAAGTACATGTATTGATTTTCTTTCAGTAAAAACGATTGGGGTCGCTACCACACAATTTTGTTATGTTACATGATATTATGTCACACAATATTGTATGGCATGAAAACTGTCAATCAACGTGCCATGATACAAATCAGATAGAGTAACTGTTGGCTCTAATAATTACGTCATTTCTCAGAGGTGTAACCTTAAATAACATAATTATTCTCGCCAACAGTACTCTATCTAATACTTGAAACAGCAGGGCTTTTCATCGGGAAATTGCGAAGAGGCATTGGCCTTTCAATTGGGAAATTTATGCGAGATAAAAGTCCATTTTGGGAAAAGATTTATAATAATATTTTTCGTTATGTAACATTGACACCCGGAAGTCGAAATAAATTTACCTCCCTTGAGACATGGACTAAAATTCAGGCCCAGAATCGGATTAGACTGGTAATGCATAACACGCAGTACTGTGCGCTGTTATGTTATATGGCAACGAACAATCGATGCCACACAAATGCTTCCTCCAGAAATGCTGCAATCATGTAAACAAACTTCGGGAAAACTTACTAATCATTTTGGGAAGTTGCTCTGCCATAGTTGGGAAAGAATACTATATTTTTGGATTGGAAGTGGCCGAATAGCGACTAGGTACTCTTGAATTTTAATAACAAAACTGGGAATTCAACGTAAAAAACAATTTTTTTTTGTGACTTGCCAACGCCCCTATATAGATCATCAAAAGTGTGCGGCCTGACTAGTTCATTTAGTGTCTTTGAAGATATGCCGCACTGTAGCGCCTGAAACACTAGTCTAAAATGCACCTTTACGCGTTTAAGTATATAACTGAAACTTATCAGCAAATTAACTTTACAGAGGCACTTGTAGATGTCTTTTTGAAATATAACAACATATTTTTATGCTTTAAACATGTTGTTATTGTTGTATTTTATTAGATTTTATGCGTGGTTAGAAAATGGTACGAAAATGTCCACATTTTGCAGAAGTCGGTTCGTACCTGGGTACGAACAACTAGAAAAATCACATTATAGGTCATACATTGTGGCATCTGTGGCCGAGTGGTAAAGTTCAATGACTGATGATCACTTGTCTCTCACCACTGTAAGTTCGTGCCCTACTTTGGTCAAGTTCTTTTATGTCTGGAAACTATCTAGGTTCTACCCAGGAGCCTGTTTATGAGAACGATAAAACATTTTCGATTCGATATCGATTGCCATTTTGAAGAATCGTATATCAAATAATGTTACACCGTGCAATGATCTACAGTTTCACGTTCGAAAATTCCATCAAAACTGAACCAGAATATAAACAGTCACCCTACCCAGAGTTCAGTGTTTTTCTAACAAATGATAATTTAATGAAATGTGGTCTCAATAATCTCATAGGCAAACAAGTTCAGCACTGCAAGGGTTGATATATATTATACACCAGAACCATATGTATAGTACAAATAAAGTCAAGAGATTTGGTAGAATATGTAGTCCAAGACTTGTTTACTCCCATGTATCGATATATCGCTGTATCGTCGATATTTCTAAATTGATATATCGATACAAAATTTTTAATCAATGACATCCCTAAGTCAAACAGTATATGGCCATATCTTTGCTATTGAAAACAAAAACATGCACAATGATTTCATGCAAATCTATGAGATTAGTTGACAACAATATTATTTGTTCAAAGGGATAACAAGAACTGAATAGCCGAGAGTGCAGATCATGATCAATTAAGCAAGGTGATCAGTCGCAAATGCTGGATCAATTGTTGCTCAGCAGTGCAAGGGTTAATTTACAATTTTGCTAAAGAATGAAAATATCACTAACATTTGTTCCTCCACTTTGTCCAGCAGAGGTCATGTTATGATGGTCACAGGTTTGTCCGTTGTCTGTTTGTCTGTAAACTTTACCTCAATATTCTACAGGTCACAAACTGAAACACTAATCAATCCATATATAATTACTATCTAAAGTTTTTCACATCCCATTTTCTAAAATCAGTCAACCAGTCTACTGTCAAAGACATAATCAGGTTTAGAAAAATACTTTCTCAGCAAGTATAAATAATTGTAAATTTCATTTTTTGTAACATTTAGATGTCATGAATACAATTTAACAACACTAGGTTGATAAGACCCTGCATCATTACTGGTATGTGTCTAAATACTTTTTTTTTTCATGCGACACAATAAAGCGCTTTATTTAGGATTTACTGAAATATTTCACAATTGATTATACAGCAAGTTTTCATAACAGTTCAAATTAATGTATTCATATTATATCAAACAGACTATTTGCAAAACTAATTCTTATTTAGATAATTGTGTGACAGTTGAGGAAGGTTGTTGGGAATTATGTATTTGTTACCAAAATATAACACAAAATGCAGATTTTTATCATTACCAATCAGTTGAACTCTAAAAAAGATTTCAGTTCTTTGAAAATTACTTTCTATAACATAAATGTTACAGTTCTTGGTTAATGATTAGTTAAGAGTATGTATCTCTACAAAAGTCTAAAATGAAAAAAAAGTTAATTATAAAAAGTGCACAGGTATACCTTTTTATCAGTCTGTATCAAATTTGTTAGCTTACATCACTCAAAACTGTAGGTTAATGTTTCATTTGAATGCATATACTGCAATAAATGAATACCATTAACATGATTAAGTTATTGTCTATCAAGTACTAGTATTTACCTACATGACCTTTAAAAATTTCAGTTTTAAAAGCTATGCATGGCATGGATCTATAAAGACTATTGGGCTTCATGTTAAAATTTTTAAAGTATTAGTTTAATTATTAATACTTATCTTAACTTTTTGGCAAATTTATTTGAAGTTCAGTTACCAACTTTTATAAATTTATTGTACATGTTGTAACAGTAGCTGAGACAAAATCTAGTCCATCACTGATGTCTTAGGACCCATGTGGTCACATTACATAATATTATGCAATATTATGCAATGTTTTCATAAGCTACATTTTTTAACAGGACAGTATTGCCCTTGGCAATTTACTAGGGATATAAAACACTACACTGATTGGCTTGGGTCACTAAGTTTGTATATGTGTACATCATAATTATGAGATATTGTTATTGAATGGTTTCTGATATACTGATCTTTTGTATCCAAGATTGTATTACTGTCATCAAAAGTTATATCAATGACTTAGATACTGACACATACAAAATCATTAAATGTTGATGTTCAATTTGGCTTTAGAACAAAATTTAAAAAAAAGTACTTTAACCCTTACTGTATGACTGATTCAATCTTTTCCATTTGATTTTCTCTGTAAGAAATGAGTTAGAAACTTAACCATTAAGACAATTATAGGGATTACGTTGTTCTTGAAAAGTTCACTTGTCGTTAGGGGTGTAACTGTTTATATTAGTAGTTATTAAAATCATTATCTAATTTAGTTAATTATCATGACTGAAATAGTATAAAGCCTATAATATAGACAGTGTAGAGAGAAAATGTCAAACCTTCATTGATTTAGGTAGACTGGGATACAAGTATATTTGTTAATTACTCTTTAGCCTACTCAAAGCTTTGTTGAATGTGTTCTATGACAGTGATTATAAATATGTATGAAATGATTAATATTTTTTTTCATTTTTGTTTTCAGACCATAGATATGTGTCACAAGCTTGGCATTCCTGTGTCACAGACGGCAATGTACAACAAAAAGGAATAAGCTGCGGCCTTCCATGAGAAAGAAAACACCCCCTCTAAATAAGGTCACTTTTGATAATCAAATTTCAAACAAATTGAAGAATTCTTACTGTTTTGTAATTTGATTGCCATTTCAATTGTGAAACAACTACATACTTTCAAGTAATTTTAGTGAAAAGAATTAACAATTTTCCATAAGATGTTTGTTCCAACTAATTAAATCACACTTAAAGATGTATTAGGGCCTTCAGATTGCTCAAGATTTTGAAAATACATGTAGTTACATATTATACGGTATGTTAACATGAACAATTACTTTCATCAGATAATTCTTTTTTCTACAAATCACACCATTGCTGATGTATTGACTGGATATATTTTTGAGAAACATAATGGAGCCTTTCGTGATTAACTTCCAGCAAAGATTGCATCCTTTGATAGGTACAGATAAACAGAAGGCAAATTGGTTAAAAGAGAAATGACATGTATGTGAAAATTACATGCCATTGTAATACTGTAAAGTCAGTAGCGTTTGAGCAACTAAAATATTTTTAGTCACATGATGTGCTCGAGTGTATGAAAATAAGTAGTCAATATATTATAACTTTTTGTGTTGAAATAAAATAAACAGTAAAATGGTGTAAAAGGTATATTGTTGGAGGTCATGAACGGATAGTCACACTAGAGAATGATTGTGAAAGGCCACCTAAATAACAACAGATGAATTCAGCTGCACATTATGATTATCTTAGAGCACAAAGATGGGGAAAAATTACCTTGATCAAAGTGATCAAAGAAATGGGATTGAATGAATGGAAACACATGAAAGCAAAGAGGCTGATATTTATGAAAATATGTGCCATACTGCAAACTGTGGTGGTGAAATCCATATGAAACTTCTGTCAGTCTGCATTGTTAAGGATGTATCCTGAACAGTGTTTTTTATGTCAGTATTAGAGGTGTTATGTTTCATCGCGGTTCATGATACACTGCGGTTTCTTTTACTTTTGCAGTTCACGGCAAGCCGTTACCAAAATTTTGTCTGTACAGTACGGCACAGTATTAATTTTACTGTTGGTTTTCAGTGTAAAAGGAAGTAAACCCTCTGAAGAGCTGAAATATTTTTTGTTGTTTCCAACCAGTGGTGTAAGTTGTAACTTGTTTAAGTTATTTTGAAAATAACTACAGTAAGTGATAATTGAAACATTTTGTCAATAAAATTGCTTCCCTTTGCTGAAAGAAATAACTCCCTTGAAAGTTGAGGTGACCAAACTAATGGGTCATTGGGACTTTCTGATAACAACTTGTACAGGTAACAATTCAACATTTCAGTTTTTCCTGAATTTCTTCATTACAAGCAGATTACCTCAGTCTTATAATAATGCAAATACCTTTAGATACGAGAGAGAAATGCAAGTTCTTTCTTTATAGCCGACAGTAATGACTTCAGTTAGACACAATGGATTTATTGGCAAACTTGTATTAGAGATGACCTGAAGAATGTCCTACTTCAGAAGGTTTTGTCGTGGCAGAAGTTATTTTAGTGAGTGATGAGTAAAAGATAAATATAACTGGTAGAAGTTATTTTCAAAATAGCAAACAAGTTACAACCCTGACTGGTTATGGTGATTTTCAGACAGGTGCTTCCCAACCTATATTTATATAAAAGGAAATTGACAATTCACTTTTGTGTAAATTACAAGTTTAGAACAGTACATTTTGTTCAGTATCAATATTACTTATATGAATTAAATACATTAAATTATATTACATAAATATAACACCTGTTATTTTCATTGACTATATTCAGTTGTAAGCACTAATTATACCCCTGAAACAAAGTTTAGGGGGGTATACAGGAGTCACCCGGTAGTCGGTCGGGCGGTCTGTTGCATTTTCCTTGTCCGGAGCATAACTTGAAAACTGCTAGTTGGAATTCAATACAACTTCATACAATGGTCAAGCACATTGAGAGGAAGTGCAGTGCACAAGAATTATAACCCCATCTTGAATAATTACAGAGTTATTTCCCTTTGTTACTTTTCCTTTCCGGAGCATAACTTGAAAACTACTGGTTGGAATTCAATACAACTTCATACAATGGTCAAGCACATTGAGAGGAAGTGCAGTGCACAAGAACCATAACTCCATCTTGACTAATAACAGAGTTATTGCCCTTTATTACTTTTCCTTGTCCGGAGCGTAACGTGAAAACTACTGGTTGGAATTCAATACAATTTCATACAATGATTAAGCACAGTCAGAGGAAGTGCAGTGTACAAGAACCATAACTCTATCTTGAGTATTTACAGAGTTATTGTCCTTTGTTACTTTTCCTTGTCCGAAGCATAACTTGAAAACTACTGGTTGGAATTCAATACAACTTCATACAATGGTCAAGTACATTGAGAGGTTGTGCAGTGCATAGGAACCATAACTCTACTTTGACTCATTACAAAGTTATTGCCCTTTGTTACTTTTCCTTGTCTAGAACATAATTCGAAAAGTACTAGTTGGAATTCAATACAACTTCATTCAATGGTCAAGCTCAATGAGAGGAAGTGCAGTGTACAGGGACCAAAACTCCATATTGACTAATTACAGAGTTATTGCCCTTTGATACTTTTGCTTGTCTGGAGCATAACTTGAAAACTACTGGTTGGAATTCAATACAACTTCATACAAAGGTCAAGCATAATGAGAGGAAGTGCAGTGCAAAACTACAATAACTGTATTTAAACTCATTTCAGCGTTATTGCCCTTTGTATTTGAATTTATTGTCTGGAGCATTATTCGAAAACTATTGGTTTGAATTCAATACGATTCCATACAATGGTCAAGCACATAGAAAGGAAGTGCAGTGTACAAGAATCATAACTCTTTTTTGACAAGAACAATATCTCTTTTTAGTTTGTTTGCAAGGTATTCTGTGACTACGAAATTCCTCAGTTTATAAAGCAGTCTTTTGGGGGTATTAATCACATTTAGTGAAAGCTCTAGTTTACAATTTGACTCGTTTTCACGAAACTATTCATAGACTTTGGTCCAGGGCTCAAAAATATTTTGCATCCCACATACATGTACTTGTCGCAGTGATGAATAAAAGGGATTTTGCGACATGTATTTCAGTGCTCCCGAAGGAACTTTGGAAGTTTGGTCCACATCTTGATGGGTCAGGTCACAGACTGGGAGACACTACTTTTAGGGCATTTGTTACTTTCTAATGACAGCTTTAACGACTTGTTTTCTAAATATTTTTATTAACATCACACTAATTGATTTGAAGTGATATTTTTCCACTGCAAAAAACTTTAAGCCAGAGATAGGGCAAATCCCCCCTGCACATCTTTTGAGGCTAGGCACTTAGAAAATATCCCACTGTATTATCCAATTCAATCCTCTGTACACTATGGTGCTTAGAGGTGGCGGTCCATGCCAATTAATGTGTATTCTATGCCCTAATGGGTAAAAGAAAAGGAAAATAGCCATGATATTGTCTCTTACTAACTTTATGTAATGGACATTTTGTAAATTTGAAAGAAGACTACCATTTGCAATGAATGCTCTGATAAATTAATACAATGGACTGTACCCATAACCTTTGCACACCGGCATATTTTGTTACAAACTCGACAGACATGCATGTGATTTTGTAAACACTGTACATCACGTTATGCTACTTTCGGTTTACTGCGCGTGTTGTATACGTCAGCAAATAGATTGAGCTGTAATATGAAAGTAAAATTTCCATTGGCCCACCTACAGAGGTCACGCGCAGGGATCATCCTGTCTGCTAACCTGCTTTTTTTTATTGCTAACGAGAGGTCAATTTTAAGCGTTCTCATAAGATGTCAATATACCTAGGTTTGAGTACGACATGTCTGCTTTATGTCTATGAAAAAAATATTTGCACGCGCTCATAACACTATCCCACAGGGAGCATTGGTAAAATGAAAATTTTCAAAGCTGGTAAAATTGTGTCCAAGGTCATTTTCAAGGTTGTCTTAAAGTGTCAGCATTTGCCTCGGACGTCTGAGATTTCAACATTCAGGGTTTGTCGGCATAACCTTTACATTCATACAGACAAAACGTGTTCCATACGGTAACTGTCACTTATATGGAAGGCCAAACCTGTCTTAACCCGCGTATACGGTTTATTATGTTATAGGCGTTCAAAGGATATGTAATTTCTGTATAAATATTAAAGCCCCAAGATCACTTAAAATGTACTGATACAGTCACATAAATTTATTGATAGTATAATGATAGAATCATGTTCTATTCACTCTAAAACAATGACGTTGACATAATTATGCCTTTCTTTTGTATTCAAGTTTTTTCTTTCAGAAAAAGAGTTGCCATTTGCATAAGCATTGAAACAAAATTCTGCACTATGTTTCTGATATGTACTTATCGATTTAAAAAGCAAAGTTTGGAATGGTTTTGGCACAAATAAAGGTCTTTTCTGTCAGCAAGACATCTTTCTTGATAAAATGAAAGCTACTTGTAAATGTGATCCTGGGACTTTAAACATGACTTCCCAGTGGTGTTTTTGCCACTGACCGTTCCAAGGCGGTGCCCCACTGTGTTCCTTTAATTGTTCGTTTTGTCCTCGTGTGTTTGCTTTGTATGCTAGTGTGTGTTGGTAGTGTGTGTGTGTGTGTGTGTGTGTGTGTGTGTGTGTGTGTGTGTGTGTGTGTGTGTGTGTGTGTGTGTGTGTGTGTGTGTGTGTGTGTGTGTGTGTGTGTGTGTGTGTGTGTGTGTGTGTGTGTGTGTGTGTGTGTGTGTGTGTGTGTGTGTGTGTGTGTGTGTGTGTGTGTGTGTGTGTGTGTGTGTGTGTGTGTGTGTGTGTGTGTGTGTGTGTGTGTGTGTGTGTGTGTGTGTGTGTGTGTGTGTGTGTGTGTGTGTGTGTGTGTGTGTGTGTGTGTGTGTGTGTGTGTGTGTGTGTGTGTGGGTGCTGTGGGGCTCGTTTTGGGGAGGCTGCGTTTTTGGTACGTGGCATTCCCTGTTTGATATTATTTTTGTTTTTATTTTTTTTTTCCATTAGAAAAATATTAATTAAACTAAAGGGACTAATGTGAAATAACGTATATGGTATTGATTACTGATTGATTGTTGTGTCAACTTCAAGGCTTGTACTAAAGTTGTATTTTGAAATATGAAGTGTACACCCAATTAAATAAAGCATCAGTACTGATGGATTAAGAACATAATTTAGTTAAAACTTATATAATTCACTCTGATTCAGTGGAACAAGTTCTTGCAATAAATATCATCTACTCCTGATGACTGTTCGTGTGTGTTCTGACCAGCACTCACACCGATAGAATATTCTTTTCATCATCATTTTAATCATGAGATGTTTCATATTTCCTCACTCAAACTAGAAATATTTATTAGGCAACTTCTTTATTTCAGTAAAGTATATTCAATGCTCCAAAGCTGTAGTCTCTATCTAACTCCATCTTATTCATTGTCTGAGTCCGCCACGCTTCTTATGCAAAAGTTGCCGGAACACGACTAACTAGATTGATCTATGGTCTTCTGCCACCCAGTCGCACACAAATACTACATCACCAAAGACATCAAAATATATACTGTGATTGTTTTCTAGGAAAACTGCATGGCAAAACTCTTGGTGTATTCAGTGTCACTGTGTAGTTATTCAGCTCATGGTCAGAATTATTGCTCTTTTACTAGTATAAGCAGGAAATGGTCAACTCTTTCCAAACTCCTACCTGCTCTGCCAGCCTGTTTTTAAAAGGAACGTCTCAGGACTGGCAAGTGGCAACTTTAACAAAATGATTAAAAAATCCAGGTAGTATTCATAATATATACCAGTACATGATATACACTGCAGTTCATTCTGTATATCCTGCTTTCGATTACATTAAGTGAGCAAAAAAATGAGAATGCTGCAAAGTGCATATAAAATGAGTAGTCCATACTTATGCACAGTTTTAAATTATTTAAGAAATATTTTGTGCATTGGAAGTCTTTGTTCTATGACCAAAGGATTCTTCAGCAACCACTCAAATTCACAGTAGATTTCTAAATGTTAACACTGAACTTTCTTATCTTTATTTGATCAAGGCTTTAACTACAAAGTTATTTAGACAGTGTCTGACACAAATTTGATCACTTGTTTTCTTGACAAATCTGCTGACTGTGGCACTATGGACAATAGCTAGTACATCTGAGCACTGGGAAAATGACTAGCAGTTTCTGATTGGATCAATCACCATGTTGGACAAATATCTTTCTTTCCTGAAATTAAGATAGGATGAAAATTAGCAGTTTGTAAGTAGAGATTTATGCACTTGATCATGCCGACAGTGAATACCTTACACCATTCATCACAAGATCCTTAATGTTGGTTAATCTCTTAAAAAAATTGCATTTTAAAGTGTAAGCTATGACATGAAACCGGCAAACTATTGATGCATTTCACTAATGGCTATCACTGTACATTAAGGAAACTAATAGCAATAATAGTTCAGACAGTTTCCTTATTCTTTTATTGCACAGGTGACTTATTATATAAAGCAATAATTGTTTTTATTGCTATAAACAAAATCTTTTATATAACCAGGCGGCATTTTTTTATACACCAGACTGGCCGACAAGACTTGGTGGCAGTGACCTTAATAACTTATAATGTAATGTGCTATTTTTGTCGAGACGTGTCAATCTAAATTAAATTAACAAAGTGTAAAATGAGTAGTTCATTTTACTCGCGGTGCAGGAATTTTGAACTGTGGTACACATTAGCCCAGCCCTGTTTTACAAACTACCAGTATATTGTTGCAACATAATTGGAGTCACTTAGGTACAAGTTTACCGGATTATCCTGGTAAGGCCGCATCTTACAACATGTGACGACCTTTGACACAGAAGAGGTTTGATTATTTCCCAAGTGATGGGTATACAGCACATTTTATGAGTATATGTTGTCTTCAGGACTGAGGAGTAACCTGTCAGATGTGTAAACTGTGTTCTCAAAGAATAAAAGACAATAAAATAGTCAAAAATATTTTAGATGGACATAGCCATTGAAATAGTTTCAAAAGTTAGCCCTGTTAGCTCAATCAGTAGTGAATGATACTTGTAATATCTGGGTTGCAGGTTTGATTCCTGTTGCTGACCAACTAAAATTACTCACAGTCTTCCAGATAAAACTTAAAATACAAGGTCCCATGTATGAGTGCTATACACCTGACATGTATAAGAACCAGGGGTGTCTCTGGAATTGGGATCCTCCGAAACCTAAAATAACTAACCATCGTCAGGGGGTGCTGGTCATATGGGAAACCTAACCGCGGATTCAGGGCTGGGCTTTAAGGCTGCAGCCCCTAGCTCGGCCCGCAGATATGTTTTTGGTTCAGCTGGTACTTTAAATTGTCCTTGTTAAAAAAGGGCTGACCTGTCAGTTATGCACACAGTGTTGTCTCTTATCAAAACATGTTAATCCTTAATCCATTGCAGGAGGGCATTATAGCTACATATATTTGACTAATTCACCGTAACGATTGAAATTGAGAATTTGAAAGGCTAATAGAAACGTAAGCCTGGTTAGCTCAATAGGTAGAGCACGAGACTTGTAATCTCAGGGTTGTGGGTTTGATTCCCGGGGCTGACCAACAAAAATTACTACCGAAACAGTTTTTCAGATGCTACTGAAAACCGAGGTCCCATTATGTATGAGCGCAATACCCCTGGTATGTAAAAGAACTTAGTGTCTCTGGAATTGGGATGCTTCCTGTATCTTGCACTATCCTCCGAAAACTGAAAATAACTAACATCTTGGGGCGTTGGTCATATGGATTATCCAGTACCAACGATAAAACTTTGATTACGTACATACTTTAAAATAGATACAAGGGCTTGGATCGTTACAGTTTAGTTAAGTTATATACTAATTTATTTTAGCTCGATTGTGACGAAATTTTGCAGGTTATCGAGTCACTCTTGAGTCTGCTTCCTGGAAAAACCAGTACTTGGTGCCATATGAGGAGGTACGGTTGTGACCCAAATGGGGCTCAAATTCCCCCAACCTCTGGGATGAATGGGTGACACCTTAACCTCTACACCACCGCTCCCCTTTTTAATGTGAAGTGTCCAAGGTTACTTCTTAGTGGTCTGACACTGTTTATCATCGGAATATAAAATATAAGTTTGCCAGTACTGGAGTCCTATTAAAGTATTGTGTGAAAGAATAAAAAATATCAAAAATCAATGTCATTCAAAAATAAAAATGTGGGCTGCTGCTACTAAGTCAAGCCACTAAACAAAATATTGCAAAAGTAACGTCAACTTCTCTTTTATTGATGTCATGCCCACCACTTTTTTGATTTAGTAACTCGTTACCACGACATACTAAGTCGTTCCCTCCAGCAAGGTCTTTCAAATAGTACTATTTGAAAGACCTTGCCTCCAGTAAGTATCTGTGATAACGGGTAGTTGGAACTGGTCTCATACCAGTAGTGGGAACGACAAGACTAATTAATTTGGCGTTTCAGTGTGACCCATTTCACAGATCTAATATTTTATTACTGTCATATCAACCTGTAAAATCGGTCTGTCTTCGTAGTCGAAATAGTGAGATTAGGGAACGACATAAAAAAAAGAGAAGTGCATGTCAGTTGTCACCTCAGTGCCACCGTAAATATCTCCTGTCACATAATGTAACTTACCACTGAACAACAGTATCAGCTCGGCACAGAGGCTTTGTCTTGCGTATAATAACTAGTATCTGTGCTGATGTTTTCATTTTAATAAAATTGGATACTTTCCATACTTCTTTGGATAAAATCTAAACATGCCGATTATCGCCTTCCTTCAGCATCAGCGAGGTTAATTGGATGATAGGAAAAGTACTATTGGCGAAAAATGCAGGTGATTGATTGAAATATGCTAGAATTGACCAGGTGTTATCCAGAGCAAGACATACATGTAGCACAATGATAAATGCGCTTGCACGTTTCACGCTCAGCGACTACACGTTGGGCATGCGCACTAG
This sequence comes from Saxidomus purpurata, assembly GCA_022818135.1. Classification (NCBI taxonomy): domain Eukaryota; kingdom Metazoa; phylum Mollusca; class Bivalvia; order Venerida; family Veneridae; genus Saxidomus; species Saxidomus purpurata. The sequence goes on from JAFMSR010000595.1 coordinate 38,430, forward strand.
CAATTGCACGGTTTCCTATGCGCTGCACGCTGGGCATGCGCACTAGCAATTGCACGGTTCTACACGCTGCACGCTGCACGCTGGGCATGCGCAGTAACATACCGTGCAACACGATCGTGTCCGACACGCTTTTTCACGCAAACACGGGGAACCTACACGCAGGCGCCACTGTAGTACAACCAGACTCTTTGCGGATGATAGCTCATTAGCTGCAATTTCACAAGACATCCATGTCATTAAAAATGTACTAAACCATGATCTTTTCAAAATTAATGAGTGGTCGAAACAGTTGCTAGTAAAGTTCAATCCTAACAAAACGGAAGTAATGTTTTTTTCCAACAATATGACAGACAAGCCGACATTACAATTCAATGGTGTTCAACTAGATTTTGTTAAGAGTCATAAGCACTTAGGTTTAACATTATCATCAGATTTGAAATTGCAAGAACATATCAATAATATGCAAAAATCAGCTTGTAAAATTCTTAATTCAATGCGAGCTTTAAAATATAAACTTAAGAGATCAACTTTAAACCAAATATACATTTCGTACATGAGACCTATTTGAGAATATGCGTCAATTGTTTGGGATGGATGCACAATACAACAAACACGCTCAATTGAACAACTGCAGTATGAAGCCGCACGAGTTGTTACAGGTCTAACAAGATCGGTATCAATTGAAAATCTCTTAAAAGAAATTGGCTGGGTTTCCCTTGCAGATAGAAGAATAATTCAAAACGTGTAACAGTTTTCAGAGCTAGAAATAATATACTTCCTGCATACTTCAGTGACATATTTCCTCCACTGGTAAATGAAACAAGTAATTATCCATTTAGAAATAGTGATAAATATGCAACACTGACTAGAAGAACACAGTTATTTAGCAATTCATTTATTCCGTCATCTACTCAATTATGGAATCAACTTGACTCTGATATTAGAAATTCCGGTTCCTTAAATATTTTTAAGTTTAAACTGAAAAACATATACAAAGCACCCATTGTTCCTAAACATTATTTAATCGGAAATAGACAACCATCTATTATTCATGCTAAACTAAGAAACAAATGCAGCGACTAAATAATGACTTGTTTAGTAATCACCTAAAACCCCATCCTCAATGTGAATGTGGATCACCTGTCGAGAATGTCGAGCACTATTTTTTCCAATGTCTTAAATATCAAAACTTCCAATAAATATAAACGTACTTCTTTTTGGATCTGATATACACTTAGAGTACACAAACAGCTTGATAGCTCATTCTGTGCAAACATTTATTTCAACGTCAAAACGATTTAAGTAACTGTTTCGTTTAAACCGTAGACTCCTCCCTTTTTCATCTTCATTACCGATCCTCACTAAACAAACCCTATTTACTTTTTCATCAAACTACAACCAAGTGCAATTTTCAAACACATATAAACATAAAAAGTTACAAGCCATCTTGATGCTTTTATATTATATGTGTTGTTGTACTTGTAAACATGTTTCAGTTGTAGAGTTTATTTGACAATCTTATAAATAACCTCCTTAAGGGAAGGGCCGTTTACTAATGTTGGAAGAACTTGTGGTCCAACCCTTTTGCTGATTTTATGTAGTAAAAATGTCCTTATTGTTCAATTATACAATCATGTGTATATACATGTATATTCAGCAATAAAATATGTTTAAACTAAACTGTATTCTCTTATCAAAACATGTTACTTAATCCATTGCAGGAGAACATTATAGCTACATGTATTTGATTAATTCACCGTAAATATTGAAATTTGGAATTTGAAAGGCTAATAGAAACGTAAGCCTGGTTAGCTCAAAAGGTAGAGCATGATACTTGTAATCTCAGGGTTATGGGTTTGATTCCCGGGGCCGACCAACTAAAATTACTACCGAAACAGTCTTTCAGATGCTACTTAAAACCGAGGTCCCATTATGTATGGGCGCAATACACCTGGCATGTAAAAGAACCTAGTGTCCCTGGAATTGGGATGCTTCCTGTATCTTGCACTATCCTCCGAAAACTGAAAATAACTAACATCTTCTGGGGGCGTTGGTCATATGGATTATCTAGTACCAACGATAAAACTCTAATTACGTACATACTTTAAAATAGATACAACGGTTTGGGTTGTTACAGTTTAGTTAAGTTATACCAATCTATTTTAGCTCGATTGTGAAGAAAGCTTGCAGCTTATCGAGTCACTCTTGAGTCCGCTTCCTGGAAAAACCAGTACTTGGTGCCATATTAGGAGGTACGGTTGTGACCCAAATGTGGCTCTCGAACCCACAACCTCTGGGATGAGTGGGTGACACCTTAACCTCTACACCACCGCTCCCCTTGTTACTGTGAAGTGTCCAAGGTTACTTCTTAGTGGTCCGACACTGTGTATCATCGGAATATAAAATATGTTTGCCAGTACTGGAGTCCTATTAAAGTATTGTGCGAAAGAATAAAAGATATAAAAAATTAATGTCATTCAAAAATAAAAATGTGGGCTGCTGCTGAAGTCAAGCCACTAAACAAAAAATTGCAAAAGTAACATTAAATTCTCTTTTATTGATGTTTGCCCACCACTTAGTAATTCGTTACCACGACATACTAAGTCGTTCTCTCCAGTAAGTATCTACTGGAAAGCTATGATAACGGGTAGTTGGAAACTGGTCTCATGCCAGTAGCAGTAGTGGGAACGGCAATACTAAATTAATTTGGTGTTTCAATGTGACCCATTTCACAGATCTAATATTTTATTACTGTCATGTCAACCTGTCAAATCGGTCTGTCTTCGTAGTGGAAATAGTGAGATAAGGCTGGAATGACATAAAAAGAGAAGTGCATGTCCTCTCAGTGCCTACGTAAATATCTCCCGTCACATAATGTAACTTACCACTGAACAACAGTATCAGCTCGGCACAGAGGCTTTGTCTTGCGTATGTAACTAGTATCTGGGCTGATGTTTTCATTTTAATAAAATTGTCTATTTTCCATACTTCTCTGGATAAAATCTAAACATGCCGATTACCGACTTCCTTTATCATCGGCGAGGTTAATTGGATGATAGGAAAAGTATGACTATTGGCGAAAAATACAGGTGATTGATTGAAATATGCTGAAATTGACCAGGTGTTATCCAGATCAAGACATGTAGCCCAATGATAAATGCGCTTGCACGTTTCACGTTTAGCGACCACACGTTGGGCATGCGCACTAGCAATTGCACGGTTTCCAATACGCTGCACGCTGGGCATGCGCACTAGCAATTGCACGGTTCTACACGCTGCACGCTGCACGCTGGGCATGCGCAGTGACATACCGCGCAACACGATCGTGTCCGACACGCGTGCAACACGCTTTTTCACGCAAACACGGGGAACCTACACGCAGGCGCCACTGTAACTCTCTTGCACGTCTTAGCTGTTCACCCACTTGTTTCAGTACTTGTTCTGCCTCTCTTCCTAGCTGATGCTGTCTAAATCACCATACTAACTCGTCTTACATGGAAGCTATGATACATGCTAACCCAATTATGAGCAGGCCTTGAATTGTTATGATCTATAGTATTTTATGATATTTATAATAATATTAACGCTTTTTATAATATTTTATAATGGGATCTGAAATTATTAAAAAAATATTTTTAAAGAAAAATGATACAGACTTTTTGGCCTATATTCATTTCATTTTGGACAAAACTTTAAGAATGTATTTCAGAAAGTGGGTGAAAAGAGCCGTTGGGTGGCTTTCAAATGAGCCGTTGGTTTCCTGTATGGCGTAGTTTGCTATTAATTTTCACACTGTTTATCCGTACATGGGTAGTATTGCCTCTCACGATGAGCCAGCCTTCGGACAAGGGATCCTGTCCTGAAGGAGAAGGCTGGATCATCCGCCTCTAGGCTCCAGTCCTCCTCGTCTGAGATGACAATGGGTTTGCCAAAGAGGGCTGCCAGCCCCTCCTCATTGGGCCGGTGGCACCACTTCTGATCGCAACTGTGGTGGTATACACAACGACGGGACTTCTACCTCTGCCTCTTCTTCTGGCTGCTGGCGACCATCTTCTCGTGCATCTTCGGGCTGCTGCTCCAGCACTGCCACTGGTCCCTCCGGCTTTACTAGGTCATATCTCTGCCTCCCCATTGCCAACAATCGTCTTTGTACCTTCTGTTTTCTCGAAATCGTATGTCGCATTAATTGCATTTTCTCTCTTGTTCAGCTTAAAGCCGCAAAAATCCCTGCCCTGGTAGGGATAATTTGGTAGGCGTGTTTATCAGATAGCAAACTATCACTCATGCAGAGGGATGCTGTACCTGTGCTAAATATAACTGAAGTAAACAAACTCTACAGTAGAGCAAAGGATAAAATTTACTTGCCATGCTATGCATTGTATAACCTTCCATTTATTTCAAATTGTTTCTATATAATGAAATAGTTTGTGTTTTTTAACAGGTATTTTGTATGTCATTTCTGGATTTCTTGTATAGCTAATCATTATTTCAGATGTAAAGTCCCTGTTTATATTTACATTCCAGTCTAGTAGTGCTAAGTCAATCTTTAATTTGTAAGTGAAATAACCACATGAAATTATCTTGTCTACACACTGCAGTAATAGATCATTGCTGAAAGACATACGAGTTTCTATACAGTATGTATATTTTCCTGCTTCATTATAAACTGGAAATCTTTTTTAAAAATCAGTTAGAATTTCAACAGCTCTGTCACTTTTCAACTGAAATTGGCAGAGTTAGCTATTGTCGCTTTCCATGACTGTTTTAATATTATGATGTTTTCTTAAATCCGAAAGACAGTGCAAAAAAAATAAAAAAAATAAATAAAATAATATCAAACAGGGAATGCCACGTACCAAAAACGCAGCCTCCCCAAAACGAGCCCCACAGCACCCAGAAGTGCACACCACCAACACACACACACACACACACACACACACACACACACACATACACACACACACACACACACACACAAAATCATGTACACACACACACATACACTACCAACACACACTAGACCAGCTATGTTGAACACAGTGACAAGGCACAAACTAAAAATTGTGTGGAATGTTGCAGCCCTGTTTTATCACCAAATCAATTCAGTTTAATTATCAACAAGGTTGAGATAATAATTATAGGCAATTAAGGAGGACTGTCGAAACAATACACATTCATGGCATCAATTTCACTGATAACTTGGGACACTTTTAACTGGCATACATTTTGTTACCAGGTTTTATACTTTGAAAAGTTAGAATCAGAAAATAATGCATGTGGTGAGGAAAAGAGGTATGTATTTATCAGGAAAAAAACCCCAAAGGATTGGGTAGTATGCTAGTTATGTGTCAGATAAAAAGTTTTTCACTTGTTAATTTATTCTAATAATTTCTAATCAGTTTCATAAACAAAAAGGTGATAACAGCTAAATAATTTCTAACAAGAGGTAGTTTTTTTGACTCTCCTTACGCTTTTTCAGCTAATTCTCGTCTGCTACTGCATGCATTTTTGATGATAAACAGAACCACGTGTTAGTAATGTTTACATTCCTCTCTTATGACCTCTAAACTCCTCCCGGGAAATTCAAATTTTTGACAGTTGGGTTTAAATTTTTTTGGAAAGTATACTTGTTTGACTTTTATTGACAAAAAAATGCACCAATAGAAAAAGAATATTACAAAATACACTGTGCAAATTTTGAAATTATTTACTTCTGTAATTCTTTCAGGGTTTTATAAAAGGGTTCTCTGATGTTTACCATGTACATTTTACATAGAAACCTGCCCCAGCGCCATCTTCTGGCTTTTATATCCCAGTTAGGGGTTCAACGAAGTATGAATAAATTCACCAGAAGCGACAACAACACGGGAGAAAATGACAAGGTTTTTTCACTTTGATGGCGTCATCATATCACTTAGATGACGTCATTTCATGTCATTTGTAAAAACAACAACAAAGACAACATCAACACGTCTTTTTGTACTTTGATGACGTCATCATATCACTTTGATGACGTTTTTGAACGATATTTTCTAGGAAAAAGTCTTAGTTGTTTAGAAGAGTGGTCAAAACTCAGTTAATTCCTACCGTTTACAGCGTACTGTCAACATTATTGAAAACGACTTCTCAGATATGGTCGTTGGCCCCAAATAAAGCACAGATGCCAGAGTGGAATTATTCAGCACATATTCCAGATGGGGGCTATACAGTCGTGGCCGCTACACTATCCCACCAGATACAGCCACAACAATATCAAGAGTACCAGCAGTTATAGCAGGGGGACCAAGACCACAAAGCACTGTTAAGTATTTTACAGAGATTCTGGCCTTCAATACCAATATGGTCCACTTCAATACCAATAGACTGTGGGCTGCTGTAACCCCCACTCCCCCCACCGTTGGAATTTTCTACAGTATGATTTTCTTAAAGTATAGTGAAAGACCTATCAAATCCATTTGTCTACACACTGGTCGTTGGGGCAAACGTCTGTAACGCGCTTTTTCCCTACGTTACCTATATGCGATATAAATATATATACATATAATTCCCCTGACAGAGAACAATTGATGTAGAGTTATTTGTAGGCATATTAATATATACCTACGAAACCTGTAATGTTGTATTGTAATTCCTGAACATTAAAATAGTTTTTGTAGTTTACGTTACCAGTTTTTGACAATGAAATTATGTACTGTACATAGAAAAATAGGTAATTGCGTAATGATCTTGTTTTAATGTATAAAATTAAAGACCTAAAGGCTGAACAATATTCTTGTTTAAGATGTATTTCTTTTCTGTTTACAATTAATCAGTATTGATTACACGGTTGGACACTTACTTACAAGTCCATCATTAGTCAGTAGTGTTATAAAATGCAAACGACAATGACATTGAATTTCATTTCAATTCCACAATTATTCGATTACCAATCTAAATACATGGTTGTAAAGTCATCGTATAATTAAATGTATCATCTCAATGTGTTTTTAAAAATATGAATAAATACAAATTACTATAAGATTATTATGAAACAAAATTTTAAGTGTAGTAGTTTTCGGATTGTCACTAATAACCGGGTGATTTAAAAACATCACTACAAGTGTATGGTATTCATGCGTTTCAAATAAAGCATCTTAACGTTTTTCATACTTAATAGTTGGTCCTGGAGTGTTTGAGCGTTAAGATAATTTGTATAACTAAAAGGCATACTCAGTTACGAGTCAATATTGTATCTAAAATATTCATTTTGAAATCTATTAGAAATTAAGCATAACAATGGGAAAATAACATAACAATATCTTCGTATAATTCAATGTACATCGGTATAGTCATGGAGCAAGCTGTTTCTCAAAAGACTACAAAGTCGAAAAAGGCCAAAAAGTAGTTGTATGAAAGGGATGGGGTTATATGTGTAATACATTTTAATAGCACTAGGTTTAAGAGCTTGTTGTTCGATTTACTGTCATTCTGGGTACACAAATACCAAAAAACCAACATCAAAGAGCAAAGTCACCCACTCACATAATCCTCTCTATGCTGTCTGGTGCATGACGCGACTACAAAAGACGTCCATCTGCCTCTGTCAGCTGATACACGAGGGTCGTCTCTAGCATGTGTCCTTTGTTCTTGGGGCCCCTTATCGAAGGCCCGCCTCCATGTCTCTTTTTGTCGGCCTCTGTGGTGCAAATTGTAGAGTTACCTTAGGTGGCGAGTTTGGTTGCATGCGACAAATGTGTGCCAGCCAGCGCCAGCATCGTTCTTGGATGGTTTCAGCAATAGTACCAATCTCTTTCTCGTCTCGTTATTATTCATTTGTGTTGGTGTTGGGCACTTGTTCTGGAAAATTTCTTGTTTCATTTTAATGGCGATGGTACTAATATAAGAGGATACTGATTACTTTTCTCTTGAAGATCTTGATCATTGTGCTTGTGCCTAGTAATGTGGTTCCCCATTTGGCTAAGGCTTTGTTGGCGTTGATTATCCGGGTGTTCATCTCTTCGTCACAGTCACTGTCCGTGGTGACTGGGTTGCTGCTGGTGGTGTTCTTTCTCAAGACCTGTATAGTCAAGATCCTTTAGCACTGAGTTAAGTGTCAACAGTAGAACTTACTGTCTTCCCTGCGTTACACTCTGTTTTGACGTACGATCTCTCAAAGTGGGTCACAATGTAGACTAATTACGCGTTCTCAAAGTCAACAAAAACCACGTAGAGTGCGCTGTTCCAACTTTGTGACTGCTCCAGAATCTGTCGTAGAGAACAAATAAGTGGTATATTAATGATCTTCCCTTCCGGAAACTTATCTGTACCTGGCGCTGTATGCTGTCCAGTGATGTTACAATGAGTTGGAGTATGTTGCAACAGAAGACAGTCCTTGAGAGAAAAAAGTGCGATGACTTCTATTGTTGCATGCAGTCTCCCTGGTCATGATTCTTGGGCAGCTTTGCAATGACAACCATTCTTTCAGTCAACCAGAATATTCTCTTTATCCCAGATGCCCTGCAGAATACGCTGCAGCAATAATCGTGCTCCTGGTCCTCTACCTACAGCATCCCAGCACGCAACATCTTCTCATAGGGTTTTGCTATTTGTTAGCTTGTTATTACGAAGCTTTCAATATACTAATATTTGCTCGTTTTATGTCGACTGGAGGTCAAAGAGCCTACAACACTATTTGCACGTGTGTTAAACGTCCACGCACATTCTATTCGACGCCAACAACATTGGCAATTTGTAAATTGATTCGAAAATGATGAAATTATTATGCTTTTCTAATTATGAATAAAATATCCGATTTCAGTCTTTTGGTTAGTTTAATTATTCCGTACAGAACTTTTGTCCTTGAGTATATATACTGTAGAAAGTGAAAGTAAATTATAAAACGGCTTGCTTATAATAACAGCGTCTTCTTTACCTAGTAATTATTAATCAAATACCTTATTTCTCCATTGGACAAATTGTCACTCACAAACTGTGCCATCTAACTTATTTTTTTCCTAGCGAATAGATATATCTATAAGGGAGGTGGGAACGGGTGCATATCTTTATATACCAACACTAACGTTTATTGATAAAAGTAGATGGGTGTTCAGTAGAACACTTGTGTCGCCCTCTTATGCTTTGTCAGAATAACCAACAATTTTGTGACAAAATCTAAGTGTAAAAAGGGGCATAACTCTGTCAAATATGACCTTGACCTACAAAATCTGGCGGCATCACAACCCCTTTGACATAAGCAATACAATTTAAAAGTTTGATAAAGAAATCTTAAGAAATGGCAAAGTTATAGCAAAAATCTAAGTATATAAAGGGGCATAACTCTGTCAAATATGACCATGACCTACAAACTTTGGCGGCATCACGACCCTTATGTCATAAACAATGCAATTTGAAAGTTTGATGAAGAAATCTTAAGAAATGGCAAAGTTATAGACAACGTTAAGTTTTCGTGACAAATCTAAGTACAATAAGGGGCATAACTGTGTCAAATATGACCTTGACCTACAAAATTTAGCGGCATCACAACCCTTTTGACATAAGAAATACAATTTGAAAGTTTGATAAAGAAATCTTAAGAAATGGCAAAGTTATAGCAAAAATATAAGTATAAAAAGGGGCATAACTCTGTCAAATATGACCTTGACATACAAACTTTGGCGGCAACATGACCCTTATGTCATAAGCAATACAATCTGAAAGTTTGATGAAGAAATCTTAAGAAATGGCAAAGTTATAGCCAACGTTAAGTTTTCATGACAAAATCCAAGTACAAAAAAGGGGCATAACTCTGTCAAATATGACCTTGACCTACAAAATGTGGTGGCATCGTGACCCTATTGTCTTAAGCAATACAATTGTAAAGTTTGATGAAGAAATCTTAAGAAATGGCAAAGTTATAGCCAACGTTAAGTTTGTGTGACGGACGGACGGACCGACGGACCGACGGACGGACAAAGCGATCCCTATGTATCGCCTTTTTTTCCGAAAGGGCGACACAAAAAATGTATTACCCTTCAGGAAATTTCCAGCCGTTTGATTGGTAAATGATCCGTAAACAGAAATTGATATTTACGGACAAGCCGGTACTATACACTTGGCATACCCCTTATTTGTACCCCACGCTAAAATGGTTCGAATTTTTTAGGGTACGCACTTACGGCTCTGGTTACGAAAATGATTGGTACGGAACATTGGTTGAGAAGAAGAAGAATGGGGTTTCGAATGGAGTCATAAGAAAGAGGAAACATGTTAAGGAATGTATATGAAAATGATTTATTCACATTTCAAAGTACAAACCTGCATTGGAAAAGTCTTGCGTGTTTTTAACAAGATGGCGGACGGCAAGTTCAATTACCTATATTTGTTGTGACGTCGTTTTGTAACGTCACGATTAGCATTGAGTAATCATAAGGGCATTTGAAGGTATGTTTATGTTCAGCCGTTAAATGAATTAAAAGTTGACTGAATCTTAGCGATGATATCAATATGAAAATATTTCAAGCTGTTCAAAACTACATCCGTACTACGATTTTCATGAGCATCTGTAATTGAATGTAGCAGGCTTGCTGCAAACAATCAACTATCCGAATGAATCCATCCTGTTCATTAGTTTATCTCTCCTTTACTTCTCACTTTTTCTTATCCAGTTAATCAA
>JAFMSR010000596.1:0-49066 GCA_022818135.1 Saxidomus purpurata
TCCGACCTTCGGGAAAAAAAATACAATTAGAGAATTACGTCATAAGTGACGTCGTATATTTTCCCGGAAATGTAGGTAGACATTTTGTTTATTTACATGTGTTTTCAAAGAGATTTCTTGTAATAAAAATAGGGTTACGGCAATATTATGATACAAGATGGAGTCGTTGCAGGTGAGTCATGTTTTGTTATAAATTTTTACACAACTAATAAGGTTACAGATGGTTAATTCAACATTTGTCCAAGCGCGCGCAACTTACGAAATGCGCGCGATTTATCAATAAATTAGTTTCATTTTTAGAAATTGATAAATACGTGTATTTGTCAGTATATCGTTATATTGACATTGACAACACTATTGACATTGTTTCTTCAAAAGATATACACTTTAATCAAATAGTTTTATAATATTACACGGACCCCCCCCCTATCCTTTATAAAAAAAAGGGGGGGTGCTCCCCCCCCCGCCCGCCTTCTCCCGCCCCGGGGGGGCCCCCCCAAAAAAACCCCCCCTCCTCCCCTGATCAATATCAAAATCATACGTACAGTAGATGTATTCCCGTTGCTTCAATCCGCTCACTGCCAAATTATTGGATATAAATAGTACTGTTCAATACCTGTAGAAAGTTTACCTATATGGTGGCCTCGAGGTCTAAGGCGTCCGACAAGTAATTTTGCCGATGCGACCCGAGATCGAATCTTGACAAATGCAATAATTATTTTTTTTTGGTTTTTTTTTTGTTCTTAAACGACTATTGCCATTGAGCTTTTTAATATTCACTGGAGCTTGTAAACTGTTGAACATCTGAGTCTTCACTAAATAGTTGCATCTTATTTGCCAATTAAATAGTTGATCTACTATGGTTGTAATTTCATTATAGATATTATAATTTACAAGCTATCTAAGAAACATAGAAGTACAGTGTGGTGGAAACTATAATTACATTTGCTTTCTATCTGACTTATTTATAGATCCAATACATTTATGTACACCTAATTCAGCAAATAACAAGTTTTGTAGCACTCAAGCTCTATCAAATGTTGAATTATATGAAAAATAGCAAGGAGGACAAATTTTAAAGAAAAAATTCATATTCTTTCAGGAATTGGGTGATATCCTTAACGAGCATTTTGGCGGGAGTGAGACGACGCATATTCCAATTGACGTGGATGATGACCAGAGTGACGCCGATTGTGAAGACTGGGCCCACGGAGAAAGGGATGAGGAAACCAGCTCTGACATTGAGAGAAGGGTGCTTGACCTAGTGGACAACCAGGAAGGTGATGGTGACGACAGTGACAATGGGGGTGAGGCCGGCTTGGGCGGAAGTGGGTGTGGACCTGGAGGTGACGCGTGTGCTTCGTACTTTGACGGAGACACTGGCACTACAGGGTTTAAGTGTGGCTGTAAAGTACAATGCCTTTACAAATTTGATGACATTGACGATCATATTCTGAATATAAGAGATATGACCAAAGTTGAAAAAGAAATGCTTATCATGGGGGCATTACTACCAACTGAAGGTAAAACTTGAAAGGGAGAAAGACAGAGGAGTCGGTATACGTACATTTACCGCGGTAAGAAAATTTGCAAGGACTCATGTATATGATGTTGGAACATTCACATTAAAAGCAATTCTGAAACATCTTAAACAAAGTGGGAAAATTCCACGTTACCATGGAAACACAAACAGGCGGCCTCACAATGCTCTCAAATATTAACAAGTTCGCTGTTTTGTTGATTTCATTGTACGTCAGGGGGAGGAATTTGGATGGCCGATGCCAGCGGCACCTCGTGGGAGAGATGATTACCCATCCGTGTATCTTCCGGCCAGTTTCAGGAAGAAGGCCATGCATAAAGAATATACAGAAGCATGCCAAGAGCTATCCATAAAATCAGTAGGACTCACATCTTTCAAAAATATTTGGGGACAGTGTGTACCTCATATTAAAATTTCAACACCGCGTGACGATGTCTGTCAAAAGTGCGAGTTGATCAGCAAGAAAGTGAGAGCAGCTACAACCGAGGATGAAAAGTTAGCAGCCAGTCAGTCACTGCAAGATCACATCTCACATGCACAGTCTGAGCGCGAGTTTTATCGTGAGACGCTAGCACGATCACAGGCGGAGACGCTGAAGGTTAGACAACCCGGTCCAGTACCACCCTTCTCAACAGACTTGAAGTACATTCATTTTACATTTGATTACAGTCAGCAGGTTACTTTACCGCATCATTACAGACAAATGGGGCCGCTCTACTTCATGTTCCCACGAAGAGTTCAAATTTTCGGCGTCCGTGACGATGGCAGGCCAAGACAGTACAATTACCTCATCGACGAAAATGAAAGCATAGGTAATAAATTTAAAATAACATATTTAAGGCTAATCAGTGTTGACTTATTAGAGATCGGTCTATGAGTTATAACCTTAAAGAGCATTTCTTTATCATTAATCATTTTATTGTCAAGGATTAACATTAACGTACGTGACGGTAACCTTCGCAATTCGATGTTGTTGCTGCTGCAAATGTTGCTGACGATGTCGCAAGTAGTGATATGTTGCTAATAGTGCTTGTTTGTACATATAGTTTGACAATATATAAATAGTTTTTTAATGTGTGTGCTATGTGACCACACTCGATCGATGTAAAGAAAAACGTCTTTTATATTTTTATAACAGGTCAAGACGGGTCATTAATGCATGGGCCGAATGCAGTTTTGTCGATGTTAGACCACGCATTGACATTCTTCGGTTATGGTGAAAAGGGGTGTGTTCTTCATTATGACAATTGTTCAGGTATGCATAAAAAACGTTTAGTTATTATCATTATTAACCATCTGATTTTCATACTGTATAATAAAATAAAGAAAAATAACGGCATCTCGTCGTATATGTACTAAGGTTATAGAAGCAGAGATGTTTCGATAAATTTAACAGAGAAACGTATGTACGACTTAATATCTAAATCTTATTTATGATATGAAATATTTTAATTACTAGGTCAGAATAAAAACCGGTATACCTTAGCGTATCTGTGTTGGTGTGTTATGACCGGATTGCACGAGACGATTGATTTACACATGCAAATACCAGGGCACACCAGGTTAGTTAATACAATTTATTCAAAATTATTAAAAAACTTAAGTGAATCGTGGAAAACAAACGTTAAGGAAACTCGAAATTCAATACTTGTGCTGTCCAGCTTGATGTAGGGCATCTAAAATTTGCTTGGTCTTGTCCGTGGCCAGGTGCTAAAGTCATAAACTAACGAATTAACATATCAATTTAGTAGTTATACCAAGATATTTACAAGCATTATCTTCGTAGATTTTGTTGTTGTTGTAACAGTGTAAAAATTATCCTTTGCTGTAACTATTTCTATAAGCCTCCAAATCACAAAATTTTGATAATTTACGACAGCAAATTGTTGTTGAATATGACTTTTTTTACAAAACTGTACTCCTAACCCCGTCATATATTATGTGATTAGCCCAGATTTACTCTATCCTACGTGTATATTATAAATGGGACATATTGTACAAAATGTCATGCAATTAATTGAATAAAATAATTGTTTACACCAACCAAGATTTTTACAATGAGATCGTTTGACTTCAAGTTTGGGCAATGCTATTCCTCTAAACAGGGATGTTTTGCAAAAGTCCTGAGCAGACGATAAATGTATTTTTTTTAAAAATAAATCTGCAAATTTTGAATGAAATGGATGTATCTGATTGGCAAGTAAAGTGATTTAAGATGGTCGCAAATATATTGGTTCTGAATGCAACGGTGTCGTCCTTTTTTCGCTCTTAAATCTCCTACATATTGTTGAATATGAAAATAAGTCAATGGCTAACATTATTTTAACACATAGAGTGCTGAAATATGACAAATATTGAAAATTAATAAATTGATTAAACCAGACAAATATCTAAAAGAAAGCCAAACAGAATCGACGTTAAACCGGAAGTGCGTTAGAAGTTATTACACAGTATTACGAAATTAAAAATGGTAATTTTCTTTCCGCAGATGTCACGTTGGGGTTTCGCTCACATTAAGAAGTTATACAGACGTAGTGATGTCGACGGGTTTCCAGAACTTGCGTCTGTTGTGGAGCGTAGTGCTTCTACAAACGAGGTCGTCACATACAGAAACCGGAATGATGAATGCACGTGGGACTAAAGAAATTGGAAATCCTTTCTGGAAATGTACTTCAGACCATTCCAGGGAATCCAGAAGTACCATCATTTCACATTCAATCGTGAAGTCCCTGGATACGTGTATGTGAAGACCACTGTAGCTGACGAAGCTGGTGTTCGCAGGTCTCTTCTGAAACGTGGCGTCACCTTGGATATCTTCGCTCGTCCAACAATAATTGCAGCTGCGGGACTGTCGGCGGATCGACAGAAGTATCTCTACCAGAGAGTCAGGCCTGTTGTCAGGCCAGAATTTCAAGACATTACATGTCCTCGTCCCTAGGCTTTAAGTGATAACGCAGGACTGGCTAGGCGAATATCTTTTTTAAAAACCAGAAACATTTTGGTACAATTTCCTTTTGGTTCTTCATTTAACTTACTTTGAATAACAACGTAATGGGATATTTTGTGTTTAAATAGGATTTGTAAGAAATATTTATCTGCCGGAAATGATTTATGTATTAGAAATGGTTTAAGTTGTTTTAAAGAAGTTATGTACGTTCTTACATTATACAACGTCTGAAACGTGGTGAATAATCAACGTCGACGTAATACGTTAACGTCAAATGACGTTTTATACAACGTCATAGGTAAAATGTACATGGGTGTCATTTTATTGCCGAAAAAGATTTTGTCATACAGTAAAAAGTGGTACATTCAACTTTGGTTGTATTTTATGATTATATAAAAAAACAAAAATGTCCATAAATGTCCCGAAGGTAGATAATCGCATGACCCGGCCCATTTGGATTCATGTACATTGATTGTTTGAAAGATGAAAGATGAGGAAGAACAACGGCCAAATCCAGAAGCGGTAGCTCACAAAAACATCTTTTGGCCAGACAACATCCATGTGGAAATACAATCTCAGAAGTTGCAACTGAAGTGATAATGCTACCTTGCTTTGTGATTTTGTTCTTATAAGAGAAGTCATTGAAACTCTAGAACAGTAGCTGATGATGAGAAGAATATAACTTTGCAAAATAATCTTAGTAATTTATATATATAATTGTAATCACAACATGGTGAATGCAAAACTCAAATATCAAGGTCGCACTTTGAAAACAAATGGACGCATGAGAACTTCTTTCAATTACCTGGGTTGATTTGGACAATACTAATGCAGTGCTTTAGCAATTTAATAGAATATTTTAGTACTGCAGTACATACAGTATTGATTACTAAGAACTAGAGTACTACATTAATAACAATGTTATTGGTTTGCTCAGATGAGCAACCAAATAGAATTGGTTTCTTAAAGAAAAAAATTCTTGCATTTTCAGTCGAAATAGTGTGAAAAAACAAAAAAAAAGAATAGGATAAACTGAAAGAACAGGACGTTGATTGTGTGGTTAATTTTTTATTCAGTCACTCAAAACATTTTACCAATGGATCGACCTGCGGAAATGTTTTTATACCCGAGTTGCACAAAGTGTAAGGGGTATAGTTGGTTGAACGATGTGCATGGTCCATGTTTCTGGTAACTAGGTCAAAGGCAGGTTAAAGGGTTTTTGATAGTAAAATATTTTGCACTCATCTCCAAAACCCCTTATCACAATTTAATGATATTCACTAAGTAATAAATACCATGCCTTGTTGGACTTGGTCAATGTTTTGGGTCACTACGTCAAGGTGACAGGTGGTTTTAAGATAATTAAATAGAAGCACTCTGATTTTATTAACCCTCTAATCAAAAAAATGCTTACACAGAAGAGATAAATAGCATGCCTACAGTCGTTGTGCATAGTCCAATAATAAGCATCAAATGTGATATAATTAAGAATACTGTGGCAGTATGGCGTTCAGAGATGGTTTTTTGGGGGTATTCATTACCTTCAGTGACAGTTCTATCTTATTATGCTACCTTGAGGTGGGGGTGTGGGGTATTGTTATAGTTGCCGCTTTGACTATGGTGTGTTCAGTGTGTTCATCCATTCTATTCTCCCTCATTTGTTCGGGACCTATTTCACAGTAACAACTGACGTGTACTACTTGATCGATTATTTTTCACAGAGTTATACAAAGTCTATGAAGCTGTATCCGGCTACCTTACCACTGCCTTCGTTTAAATGCCTTGAGATAAAATCCAAAGTTAAAAGTTATACATGCCTTAATTCTAGTTTTAGCTCAATTGTAGAGCTGCTTTGGGGCAGTAATTGCGTGTTTGCATCAATACAAGAGTCATGGGTTTGATCACTTTAATGCCAAATTAGGAAGAAGTATCCTTATGGCAAGTTAGGCAGTCCATCTGTAACATGTGCAATGAGTAAGTGCGATAACACCGGTATATTTTCTTGAGATGCGATACATACCGGTATGGTTACACCCCGTACTGTGGTATTTTCAAGTAAGCGAAAAGCTGCAATTTCTCTGTCATTTCTTAGCTGCGTGCTTTTTTGTGACGGCAATGACAGACAGTAACTAAAAATTGTCAGTATATAATTCAAGTGTTAACAAATAGAATTAAATGACTTTGCCGAAGGATGTGTGTATACTTCAAAGTAAATTTTATTTAAGAAGTAATGAATGTGTCCCTGTATTTATTGTTGAATAAAACACAGTCAGGAGTTCAAATGCGTAGTAATTTTTAAAAATGAGTACATAGCACAAGTGATTTTGTTTTGCATTTGAACGAATAACTATTTTATTTATGAAATAACATCCGTTCCAGCGGTGTTCATCATTTAAAAAACAATGACTTGGAGCACTAATACACAGTAATTAGCCACGAAGGCTGAACGTTTTAACAGCGCATCAGCAAGACAGATAATTGTTTATAAGACTATTACAAAGCTGAGAAGGATGATATTTTTGATTCTAACATGACCAGATATTACAAAAGGTTAATAGATGCAAAGCGTTTTCTATGCGAACACTCATTTAACGTCATGCGGTGCAATATGACGTAATGTTTACAGCATATCGGTTCCTGCATTGTTTATGATTTAATGTAGCATAATTTTTCAATACTTTGTATATAGAGACAAAACCATGAATCATTTCATAAGAACCTGAAAATGTTAAATATCACAGATGAAGCTGGAAACAATGCTAGTTTACACTGCCCAAGTTACAGAAGTGTGCAGCAAACCATAAAACTTTCGTGATCTAATATGTTGCGAAATTTTAATTTGTTAAAGAAAAAACCTGTAATGTCCGTTCACTAGTAACTGTTGTAAATTTGTGTATGGATTATGCAAGTGCAAATGTTTGTACAAATGATGTTAATACTAACATTTCCAAAAATGATAGAAATCTATCACTGCTTTTTTATAATATTAAAGAATGTGTAAAAGTTATCTGTAATGTACGTCCCAGTAATGTCCGTGTCAATTCGTAGTAAAATTTTCTACACATCCGGTTGTGCCAGTAATATCAGAAACAACAAAAATAGGGTGAAAAGCGTTTTATTTGAGGAGTAAAAAGAACAACCAAGATTTCACGAAGTGCAAGGAATGCACGAACAATTTCAAGTTTCAAAACAGCGACTTCATGGAAGCGCAGTAAATAGTTCCCAATCAAACATAGTTTATTTTAGATAAGCGTGTTAAAATGGAAATAGATTTTATTTTTGAGTGATATACCGGTAATTATATCACTGTGTGTCGTGTAGATGCTTCGTAATTAATGACTCAGGCCTTATTTAACTAGCTGTCGGTTAAGCAACCGGCCAATCAGATCTAACCACTGCTCGGATTCAAAACGTTCACCCTCACCCTACTCCCAAGGCGGATGCCACTATATCAAAAGCGACAGTATGTATGCATTCGTAAAGTAGGCGGGGAGGGGCAGGTTAGAGAACCAGACCTTTTCATTCTAACGTGTGGGAGCAATTGATATTGCAAGTGAAAATTTATCAGAAACGTTTCACCCTTGTACAGCTATTTCATTGTTTATCCAAGGTCCGAATAGAAAAAACGTGCTACAGTAAAATTATCTGCTTTCATATTAAAAAAAGAATGATGAAAATTTGATTTAAATTGCTTCTTAGAAAAAAGACGCTTGTTGGTAAACAAGCTTTCGCCTGCATAGATTTAAGGTTCCGAATGTTCCAACCACAATCTTATTAGATGCTTAAAAAGGTTTGCCGCTGCGACTGCAATCTTGCTGCGACATTGCCGCAACCTTAATTAAGATTGTGGTTTTGGTTTGGGATAATTGTTAAATACTGCAATGTACAGCCGTTTCTCTTCCTCAGTAACCAACACACCAGTTTGAGACCCCAGAAAGAAATGCCTGGCAGTGACGGTCAATGTTTAATGACATCCTTAATATTGTATGAACAATTGTTGCAGTTTTGTTGATGAAGGCTTTTTGTCATGTAATTACTTATGTCACTTAAAGGGGTACTGCTTACATCTAGCAGATTAAATTCTCGAAACAAGATTATGTGTCAATGAACGCAAAATGATAAATACAATTTCAAAGAAGAACCTATGGCGACAAATGCCACATTTTACCACAATTAATCAATAAATAGGTGTTATAAATTGCATCCATCCATTAATTGTACAACAAAAACTCTACAAAGATTATTGAATGGTTAACTGTACTGTAGTATATTTCAGCCGCTGATTTTATCGATAAAAAGAACTGGAAATGCATGGCTGAGTTTTTAGGTCGAGTTATGATACTTCTAAAGATTATATTATTTATGTTTTGGAGGTTTCTGGGGTATGTCTCTTTTAAAGGGGCACTGCTTACATCTAGCAAACATAAATTATGTATTCAATGAACGCAAATTGATAAGTAAATACAATGTCAAAGAAGAAGCTAAGGCGAAAACTGCCTCGTTTTACCACAAGTAGGCTTTCTGTAATAAATCGCATCCATCCATTAATTGTACAACAACAATTATACATCGATTATTGAATGGTTTCCGGTACTGCAGCATATTTGAATCGCTGATTTTATCAATAATGATTGGGAATGCATGAAGCTTATACTTTTAGGTTAAGTTATAATACTTCCAAAGATTCTATCATGTACGTTTTGGAGGTTATTTAGTTTGACATCAGTTAAAGGGTATGCCCCTTTAATCGGAGTTCATCCCCATTATTGGCTCTATGGTTGCCGCCACCTTGGATTCAATGACACCACGACAGTAACATTATGGCATAAACACACAAATTAACAATTTTAATAAAATAGTTATGAGGTAAATCAATAAAATGAAAATGGTGTCTTAGTAGAGATATTAATGCTGAGCTCATCTATTTTTTCTGTAGTTTTGTATCATCACTGAAATGCCTACAATTCTTTACTTGCACTGCCTATTGTAAATCATTATAGGTAAGGCTAGTTGCATGACAAAGTTCTATACAACAGAAAGAGCAGCGGTCCCAAATTATTACCCTGGAGTACACCTGATTTAATGTTTATCCTGTTTGAATTATAATCACTACGGTTAACTCCGCGTAAAACGAACTCCTCAGGACCATTCAAATTTGTTCCTTATATCCGGAGTTTGTTATATTCATTCATCATTTTCATAAAAGATAAAGGACAAGAACAAATTCGGGCAGAGAAAATATGGTCCTTATATCCGGAGTTTACTGTATTTACTTCCTATTTCCGAGAAAGCTAACACTCCATGAAGCAAAGTTAATGGGTATATAGCCTTTCTCGCCTTTAGCTTTCGGAGAAGTATCTGAATCAAGGAGTTGACTGTGAATTTACAGGTCTGTAACTCAATTACAGCCTTCTCTGAATAGCTGTAGTGCACAATTTAAAATACACGTATTATCTGTTAGCAATTGATACTATATACCATAAGGAGACTTTAGTAAATGTTCGAAGACTAAGTGGTTCACAAAGTTGTCAAGTGGCTTATGCACAATTAAATCTAAATTCCCATCAGTACTGACCACTGTAGTGAATATAACACTATATGCTAGGCTATGCCTTTACGTCATACTGGCCAGTTTACCAAACAAATTATGAGAGTTTTAAAGGAAAGAAAAAACCTTTGAACATAGAGGTATTATAAATGTCATTCTCAGACAATATAAAGGATAATTGCTGGTTTTGGTGTAAGATAATGTTATAATTTCACCGAGTGGGCACCAAAAGTGATATTTTCATGAGCGACCCAGCCACAAGTGAAAATAACTACTTTTGGTGTAAACAAAGTGAAATTATCGTGATATGACATAGTAACTCGCAATTTTTTATGTTTAATTTATGTTGCGACATAATGTTTCAAACTCTAATTTTGCTGAGTTTATTTCAATAAAATGTCAAGATCGTAGGAAACGTCACCAGAAAGCATTGCATACATTACGTCATTTTAAAGACGTCATTGTCACATGGTTTCAGGCATTTATAATGCTTGGTAGGGCTTTAACGATCATACATTCGAATATTAAATTTAGTCGAATACAATTTTGTCCGAATTGTGTTTGTCATTCGCAATGTTTTTTATAAAACATTCCGACCGACAATCAAGTATATATGATGCAAGGTATTATCAGGGTACGCAGATTACATATTACGTATGTACATGATATACGGACCCTGGTATTATAATTATATGCTTGATAGTCTGCCCGGGGTAAACATGACTCTTCGCGACATAATCAAATTTACCCCGGACCGACTATCAAGAATATGTAATATATATACTTGATCGCCGGTCCGGGTGTTTTATAAATATGACTTTTCGGGTCCAAACTTCATGTGACTGAGAAAAACATCCGATAAAAAATCCAGGTCAAAATGATGAGCCAAATGAATTAGTTGGTCAAAACAAAATTTGTAGGACCTACAGAGGTTATGTTGATTCACATATACAAATTTAATTTATGTCGGTACAGCATACTTACATGACTAAACTGTCATTCTTGTCTTCGAACATCCGGATACTGATACGGGAAAGGTGACTCCTCGGCTGTCATCGCTGGCCTCTATGCATCTATTTCTTTCAAAGATTATAGTAACCAAGCTTAGAAATGAAAGAAGTTGACGATCTTCCATTACCTTGAACCTATATTGTTTATGATAGTTATTTCTATGTTATCAAACGCCAAAATAAACTTGCATATGAGTCAACGGTAAAGACCGAGTTTTCACTTAATTTCTACCGGATGAAGAAATGAACACAATAATTATATTGGTTAACTGGTCAGTTTCATACTGTATGACATCACGGCAAAGTCGAGAATTGGTAAAACTGAAAAATTATCAGTACCCGGATGTGCGAAGCCGAGATTTATTTTTTATGAAAAATACGGGAAAT
Organism: Saxidomus purpurata; assembly: GCA_022818135.1. NCBI lineage: Eukaryota > Metazoa > Mollusca > Bivalvia > Venerida > Veneridae > Saxidomus > Saxidomus purpurata. The sequence continues at coordinate 11,433 of JAFMSR010000596.1, forward strand.
CGTACATGCACGACTTAAGGACTACGCGTGACGTTAGAACAACAAACCACAGTACCAGTACTGTACAGAGATACAGTTGTTTATGATCTGTTAACTAAAAGTTTAAAACCTTACATTTTACCATATATCTGATGGTCGGATCATAAGATATGGATATGTAGGTTATATCCCTTTCCTGAAAAGACAGTAGACCTCATGTTAAGGGGCTGTAAACATGTAAAGTTAATTCTAAAACATTTTATTTAAGATTTCTTCTTGTTGTTTGTGTAGAGACCGGGCACATGTATTAATGACTGTGTTATGTTGTAATCTTCACTCTATAGATTAGTGTAGCCTTTAGAAAAGAAATGCTACTCAATAGCAGAGACATAGTATCTGACTACTAGTGAACGAAAACGTGAACGGGACACATATCAAAATTAAAATATCCAGGGCCGGGATAGATCTACAATAAATTCTAGAGAATTTATTAATATACAGTATGATTATTTTAACAATGTCCGTGCCAACTTTAGACTGTCCTGTGACTTTGGAACATGGTGGGGGGTAAGAGTGAGGTTTGGTGCGCACCATAAACAGGTTTAAGCTCCCCAGTGGTGTTTTTGCCACTGACCGTTCAAAGGTGGTGCCCCACTGTGTTCCTTTAATTGTTCGTTTTGTCCGCGTGTGTTTGCTTTGTAGACCGCCAACTTCACGTACATGATTTACAATATATCACGTATTTATTTCATGTGTGCTAAATAAATCTCAAAACGGTCAACTTGTTTGGTGAATCCTTTTAATTTTCGTGCCTCGTCAATGTGTTGCCTGTGGTTAAAAACCAGCTATTTTGAGTTAAAATGGGGCATTCTGACGTATTTAAGTACCAGGCCCCGGTTTCACGAACAAACTTAAGTTTTGACTCAGTAACATACTCAACTCAGTCTACCATATAGATCAACGACAAAGTAAATATATTCACAGTGTTTACCCTGTTTGAGTGGCATTTTCTTAACAAATGGTATTGATATAATTGTTTATATAGTGATTTTGATAAAAAGAGTTTTAGAGAGTAAAACATATTTGAGTCATTAATAAGAGACTCAAGTTATGACTCAACTTTCTTTTTGCATATTGAATGACTTTCCTAATACGGAAACATATGGAATTTGGTAAAACTATTGAGAAGCCTAAACAAAGTCACCATATGAAAGAATCAGAATGGATAACTTAACTAGTGTACTCACATGAGTCAAAACTTAAGTTTTTCTTTCGAGAAACCGGGGCTTGAACCACATTAAATGTCGCTCAATTTAAGTACGTGTATCATGTTTTGAATGTTGCTTTTCAATTTATCATAATTCATTGTTATTATCTATTTATGCGCCCAATAAACTTCTTTGTCCGGACCCAGAAGAAAAAATAAGCTATTTTAGTCCAAATGCTTTATTGTGAGGTATTTTAGTACCATTGTCCCGTTTAGTATCACTCAGTAGAAATATGTGTTTTATGTTTTAAGTGATGATTTTCAATATATATTTTGGGTGCCTCATAAACTTCATTTGCCGGGCGACTTGTTTGACGGACCATACGTGCCCCGTTGCATTCGTTAATGCTACACCCATAATAATACTAATAGTTTAGCTATTAAGCGTCCAAATGGTGAATGTTGTCGTATTTTAGTAACATTGCCCCGTTTGATATCGCTCTGACAGTATAATTTTGCGCTCCATGTTTCAAAATATCATTGCAATAGCATGTATGCCCAATGAACTTCAGTTGTTTAAGAAAATTGAGCTATTTTGAGTTCAAATGGTACATACGTATCTTAGTGCTCCGTTCACTGTCGCTCAGAAAAATCAAGTTTTATAATTAAGATGTAAAATATCACTGATTGGAAGTGTCGTCACTATAAGTTGATTAAAATTCTATGCATGGAGTGTGAATATTAGTTACGTTGTTACGCTTCACCCATTTACCCTTCCATTTCTAATACAGATTCAGAGTTTTTATCTGTTTGACTTAAGAAAATGATGATACGCACGTGCGTTTGTGCGTATGCCCAGCTACGGGCCTGACGTCTCTAGTCATCGTACAGTGGGCACAATAGGAACATATAATATTTATCTTCTACAGTATATACATGTCTCATGTTTAAACAGAACTTGCAAAATATGTAAAAATATGTAAAATATGCATATATACACACTATGCAAGTCACTACATTCGTATGTATACACACTATGCAAGTCACTACATTCGTATGTATACACACCGTGCAAGTCACTTCATTCGTATGTATACACATTATGCAAGTCAATACATTCGTATGTATACACACTATGCAAGTCACTACATTCGTATGTATACACACTATGCAAGTCACTTCATTCGTATGTATACACACTATGCAAGTCAATACATCCTTATGTATACAAACCGTGCAAGCCATATTATTATGCATGTCACTTCTTGTACAAAAAAGGGACGGATTCGGCCTCTGTTTCAGAGGCGGACTTGAGACGTACATGTAATCAGAGATGTCCGGCCGGAAGCTGGACAGACTTAAATATTCCGCTAATAATTTTGTGACTTGCATTTCAAGGTTGTATCATTAAAACATGGCTATAAGCACTGTGTATCATCGACTCCGGAACTTGCTACCAGCTGAGTCGATACAAATGGTTTACATGGCTGGTAGAGGGCTAAGTAAAACGTGTTTTCAATGACTTAAAATTAGTGTCTGTCTTTGAAATGAAAACAGTTAGTGTTAAGAGATGTCTAACTATTGTTCGTGTCCACGATTCTAAAAAATATTATCGTATGATCATAAAAAACGTAAAGTCCAGCGAGCTGGTACTTTTTAAAACAGCATATCCCACTAGTCATTGTTCATTTCTGCATTGTTATAATGCTCTTTTCGCCTTTCTTTTCATGCAGACATGTTCAGGATATTGAAAATGAACTTCAGTGTAAGTTTCATTTGCAATGACCACGAACTGACTGAATGATTCTCGAAAACAAAAATCCTGGGGAGTACGGCGATTTGCTAGATGACTGTACGGCAACATGAAAAAGTTACTAAATCAACTGTACGGCAACTTGAAGCGAATTGATACAGCAAAAATTCCCCTTTATGACGCTTTCTTTTCACAAAACACATATTTTTACGTAATATGGTACCATAGTCTGACATATCAGGACGAAACAAGTAGTGTTTGTTTTTCTTCCATATATGCAACATATTGTGGTATAACTAGTATTGCCTTACTCTTCAAAGTATGCACCGATGCGTAGTCTGGGCTGCACGTTTCTCTTTTGAATATGTCATAAAAAAGTTATGATCCCAGACCATGTAACTTGTATATACCAGTCACCGGTGTAGTATGTTCTATCCAAATATCTTACACTGCGTTATAGAGATTTGCATACATAATGTTTATCTTCGTGGAAAATCACACATGTAAGAGTGAGACGTAATTAGATTGCTTATCGTCCATTTTAAAAACATGATACCATAAAATTGTTCTTGTTCTTCTAAAGAATAGTATTGCAGGAAAGAATGGACTAACCCTTTGCATTTAAAAACATGCAGACGTCTTTCAAAAGAAGATATTTCATTCACTTTCATCTCATATCAAGTCAAATATTTCATACAGACACAAGTTCTTCGAAGAGTTTTACATATGCTCCGGTAACTCGGACACAATTGCCTTTCATCTGTAATACACTGCGTAAGTCGTGGTCAAATTACACGCCGCCGATTAATTTTCTACATTTCTGATATTTCAAAGTTGCCCTAAAGACTTCAAAGTATTTATTTAATAGAGTTAAGGGTCTGCACCAGTGCACATGGGGGTGGGGAGGACCAAAAAATAAAACGTTTCAGTACTTCATGTTAAATGCCATTCAATTTTAGAAAAAAAGATAAGAGAGAAAAACAAACATCCTTTGTGACATATATTGCGATAATATGGAGGTGAACTAAAATTATGAAAACAACAACAACAACAACATTTTATCACATTTTGGACCAAAAAACATTTGATTTTTTTCCAGACATGTCTCTTCATTTTAATTCTCCAGCTGTTTTTCGTAATAATCTACGTATTCGTCTATCACCTTTAACTTCTACTATACTTAAGAAATATAAAATAAAACATACAAATTTTCCGCAGAGATGTAGAGGGTACCGTTCTATTAACAAGTGCAATGCTAAGACACTGACCGTTCCAAGGCGGTGCCCCACTGTGTTCCTTTAATTGTTCGTTTTGTCCTCGTATGTTTGCTTTGTGTGCTAGTGTGTGTTGGTGGTGTATGTGTGTGTGTGTGTGTGCGTGGTTGTGTGTCGTGTGTGTGTGCGTGTGTGTGTGTGTTGGTGGTGTGCACTTCTGGGTGCTGTGGGGTTCGTTTTGGGGAGGCTGCGTTTTTGGTACGTGGCATTCCCTGTTTGATATTATTTTTGTTTTTTGTTTTTCTGTAAAAAATTAAACTATGTTTTTTGTCAAGATGCTCTAGAGTTCCTATTCAACAAAGTATTGAGCGTTCCTGTTTATATCTTTAAAAAGGAAAGGTATTCCTTAAAATCTAGAAAATGGTGGATTTGATTCATTTCAGGAGACTGGTTACAAATCTTAAGATAGCTGCAACAACCACAAAGCCATAAGACATTGTTGATTTGGTAATACTGAACATTTTGACTTAAATACATATTCATCTTATATAAAGACATTTCCGGAAAATGCAAATGCTTTTTATTAGACAACTGTTCCACTCTACTCAACTCCGTATCACAGTTACAAATGTCGCAACGGATATATGTTTAATGCTTGCTAAATATTGAATCTGAAAACTTTAATGAAAACTATTCTTTTAGCATATTATGTTTTGGTCCTTCAGAAGACGTTTGCACCGATGCATCCCCTTAAGACATAAAAAATGTTGTGTAACTTTAATAGCCTAAGATCGAGTACTGTAAGATCAGTTGTAACTGGGCCAAGAACCCTTATTTGTGTCCGCACAACGAGAATTTAACCAACAAAACGAAATAAAAATTCTTTGAATCCACGCCAAGATATATAACATATGATACCAATTGGTAGAAAAACACTCTGTCAACTGTTATATTGCACAAAACTCTATCCTTATCATCACAAATCGCGGTACACTTAGCTAGCAAGACGCCGTACAGTGTTTCTATGCCGTGATGCAAGTTGCCGTACTCCAACCTTCAGCATTTAATCTTGTTTTATCGACTTCTATTATAGTTTGGAGAAAAACACCAACTAAATATAAGAAGCAGTGTGTACATAGTGTATGGATAATTATGGAATGGAATTTACCAAAGATGGCTGTATGATACACAGACCATTTTTATAGCTGACATGTATTTTAGCGGTACCAGACAAGAAGTTTTACAGTGAAAAGGGAACCAAAAACCACTTTTGTTTAATTTGCAGATGTCCCTTTCGGACAGAAAATATGTTGAGAAAAGGAAGAAACTTCATTAGCGATTAAATCAGCGACAGTACATTAAATAAAGATTTTTCTAACCTCACTCTCGCTCCGATTTTGTTTATATCCGACTTAAGTGGTACCAAGTTCCGGAGTCGATGATACACAGTGATAAGGAATACTCTTCAACTGAACTGGATAAAAATTGCACTTGACGTAGAATACATATTCAGTAATCATTATTAAAATAATCAGACCAATTGCATGAACGGTTTTCAAATTATCGTAAATTTGGCATGATAGCGTTGGAAGTTACTTCGAGAGTACAAGTCACTACACTCGTATATATACACACTACAGTATGCAAGTCACTACATCCGTACATGTATGCATACTCACTATGCAAGTCACATTCGTATGTATTTGTTTAAAAAAACACAAAAAATAACTTCTATACAATGCCACCGAGATATTTTGGTGTTTACAAACAACGCTTCAATTGTAAAGTGTGTGTGTGTGTGTGTGTGTGTGTGTGTGTGTGTGTGTGTGTGTGTGTGTGTGTGTGTGTGTGTGTGTGTGTGTGTGTGTGTGTGTGTGTGTGTGTGTGTGTGTGTGTGTGTGTGTGTGTGTGTGTGTGTGTGTGTGTGTGTGTGTGTGTGTGTGTGTGTGTGTGTGTGTGTGTGTGTGTGTGTGTGTGTGTGTGTGTGTGTGTGTGTGTGTGTGTGTGTGTGTGCACTTCTGGGTGCTGTGGGGCTCGTTTTGGGGAGGCTGCGTTTTTGGTACGTGGCATTCCCTGTTTGATACTATTTTTGTTTTTACCACTTGATATCTGATATTTATTCAAAATTCTCCATAGAACAACACTTCTTCAGTTTAGTTTTTAAACTTCCAAAGATGATTCCAACTATCGTTCAAACAACTGATTATGAAATACAGCAATACAGAAATTTCAATAAAACTGAACAAATGGTGCGAATATAAAATAAGTTGTCCCGCTGACCAAAGGTTATTCAGTATAGCCTGAATTTTGACCTTGAATATTGAATTACTATAAGTATAAACTAAGCTAATTACAGTAAGATCTAAGTAAAATCATGGTTCAGTGCTCAAAATTGAGACTGTAGTCTACTTTATGGCCCCTCGGACATATTTATGTTATGTAATCTTACATAACATACTGATAAGGGAGAAATTGAAGCAAAGGTTTAAGAACTGTCTAAGGCAATAAAACCACTTGAATAGGCTGTGGATTAATGAGGGGCCAGCTTCATTTCTTAAAACAAGCGGATAAGATTAATTGTTCCAATGAATAAAGGATAAACTTTCTGTCCTAAAACAGACCCATATCTACAACTGTTACAGTTCTCATTTGACTTTGAAAACACTATAGGAACCAGGTTTCTTGTTTGGGATAAATAATGTGTAATAAAAATAAGAATAACAGCCATGCTAATTAACTACCAATAAAAAGTTTAGAGTAAATTCAGTAACTCATAATGTATCTTCCCTTAATATTAGAGAAACATGTAAATGATGAGAGTACATTCAGATATTAAAAGTAAGGTCTTGAACCTGATCTCTTTTTGTGAGATCAGTGTTAAGACAAATAGAAAAAAATGTAGGTCAAATTAGCCACACATTTGTATAATGGTGACAGGGTGACTGCATGTATATTTAATTTAGGGGTTTAAAAGCGGTGGACAACACACACAGTTAAGGAAACTAAAGCAATATGCAATAAGACCATCACTGAAATAAAGACTGTTTCAGAAAATGTGAAGTATATTATTGGTACATTCACCTAATACCAATGGCACTGGACACTAAATCAATAGAAAAGTAAAGGAAATACACTGGTAACTTTGATTATAAAAACCCATTGGTACCATATCACTATCCGGAGTGTGTTATATCCATATAACATTTTCATAACAAAAGTAAAATAAAGAAAGAATCTCGGGCAGAGAAAATATATTCCTTATATCCTGATTTCGCTATATCCACAGTCTTACATACAAATTTTACTATAAATCAAATATCATTTCTTAATAAAATATCATAATAACCAGAATACACAAAATTTAATAAACAGTTTTAAGAAAAAAACGTGAAGCACTGATTTCTGTGAATGCTCTTTAAGAATGGTGTTGATTAATGTTATTTTACATTTAAAGGAAGAGTAACCCCAAAAAGTTCCAGTCTAGCTGGTCAGGGAGAGAGGGATAACATGTACATGACGCTATGCAATCCTTCTACAATTGGCTTCCTTCCATCATTTCGAAAACACATTTCAGAATAGCATCGCCCCTACTTAAAGGACCAACCATTTCTGACTTATGTAACACCTTCTAAAAGCACATTTACCTGCCGAACTCTATACTTTAACACCAGACACTGGTCAGTCAGGACTATAAAGATGCATACGTTAACCACTATTTAACTAGCTGTCGGTTCAGCAACCGGCCAATCAGATCTAACCACTGGTGGGATTCAAAACTTTGACCCTCACCCTACTCCCAAGGCAGAAAGTGACAGTATGTATGCATTGGCAAAGTGGGCGGGGAGGGGCGGGTTAGAGGACCAGACCTTTTCATTCTAACATGTAGGAGCCATTGAAATTGCAAGTGAAAATATATCAGACACTTTTCACCCATGTACAGCTATTTCATTGTTTATCCAAGGTCGGAATAGAAAAACTTGCTACAGTAAAGTTATCTGCTTTCATATTAAAAAAAAATATATGATGAATATTTTATTTAAATTGTTTCTTAGAAAAAGACGCTTGTTGGTAAAAGGAGAAGTAACTTTTAAATGTTTTATTAACCCTAAAGTCCCTGTGTCAAAAATACATGGTTATTTCATTGTCGATTTATACCAACAAAAATGATTTAAATTTGCATTTGTGCATACACATGTTAAATACTGCAATGTACAGCTGTTTCTCTTCCTCAGTAACCAACACGCCAGTTTGAGCCCCCAGAAAGAAATGCCTGGCAGTGACATTTTTATAGGCTTTTTTGTCATGTAAGTACTTATGTCGCTTAAAGGGGCACTCCCTACATCTAGCAGTTTAAATTCTCGAAACAAAGATTATGTGTTCAATGAACGCAAAATGATAAATAAATACAATTTCAAAAAAGAACCTATGGCAAAAAATGCCTCATTTTGCCACAATTGATCAGGTAAGGTGACTCCTCGGCTGTCATCGCTGGTCTCTATGCATCTATAACTTTGAATAATTATAATAACCTAGAAGTTGACTTCGTTTACCTTGAAACTTGATTGTTTTTATAATAGTTCTATGTTTTCAAAAGTATTACATCACAGTACCCGGATGTGCGACCTGATAATTATTTTTATGAAAATTACGGGAAATCGTACATGCACAACCTAAGGACTACGCACCACGTTAGAACAACAAACCACAGTACCAGCAGTGGCAGTACCATGAGTACTGTACAAGGATACAATTTTTTATGAACTGTTAACTAAAAGTCTATTAAAACCTGACATTTTACCATATATCTGTCGGTCTGATCAAAAGATATGGATATGTAGGTTATATCCCTTACCCGAAAAGACAACAAGAAAATTTGTAAATGTATCATGTGTATATCATTATGCCTCAATGTTTTATCAATGTTTCACGCCCATAAATAAGACAAACTGAGTTAGCATTCTACTGATTCTGTAACAGCAGCATGTGACCACCTGAAATATACTGTCAGATACTGTAGCGTGGTGTCGACTTTCGTGTTTTCCTCGTGATAAACTCCATAACAGTTTGTCAAATACCAAATTATAATTTTCAGCTCTGCATTGTGTAACAGCATTTTCCTGAAGTTGAATTTTTCATACCAGTACTGGTTGAAGTCCTACATCCGGACGCTATTTAAACATATTTTACGATATCTCTGGTAATTTTTGTATCTAGCAAACTTTTAACAGAGGTAAGTTAGGTTCTTCTCCCAAAAGAAAACTTCTAGGAAAAGATCATTTATATATTTTTGAGGCCAGGTAGTGGGGTCACCAAATTGCTTAATTATATTGCCCAACTGTACCATGTATCCGGACAGCATTTTTAAAAATATTTTATTTTTTGTGATGTTAGATTTTGAATTGTGTAAAACGTTTCAATCATTTGACACATAAATGAAATTTCATGAAAAAAAGTTAAATTTGTGATTTTTATTTGCCGGGCCTCACAGAAATATTGCGCATGCACAGTATGTCATTTTCTATTTCCTGTCGACAATGTGAACATGCTTTCAGTGACTAACAAAATAGTGAGATTACTTGATCATATTATTAATACTTATATTATACTGTCATTTTTGCACTTTGATGATTGAAATCAAGTGTCTGTTTGATCAACAATATATGACTGTAAATATTAATTAGGAAATAATCCATGACTTTGAGTGCTTTATCGGAATTGAAGCATTCCCCCGAGGGGTACAGAGCCATAGATTATTTTGATTCTTATTATCATATAAGCCGAAATGTTTTAAAATGATCTTAACTACTACGGACCTTTTTTCAGTTCGGCAGTAATGTGTAAAATTGCATACATAGTGGCTGTTGGAATCCACTCATCTATACAGGCAACCATTCAAGATAACACACATAAACTATATTATACAAACTTATTTTAGTTTTAATCATCTAGTACATGAAATATAATGAATAACTAACTGTGACATTATGCAGAAGATGTAAGATTCAGAACCGAACAAAGGAGACAATCAATTAAATTCATACTGTAATTTAAACTTTTGAACGTTTTAATGTGGAATAATGACGTCAGTGTGATGACATAAACGTTTTCATTCTTTATCTTGTATCCCGGAATCAAAACAATGCATGACTGACTGTGAATGCCGAATTTCTTGACTTTTTTGAAAGGAAAGCAATGGGACGGTTATCTAAGGGCTACTTGACGTAATCAAAAATGATATTTAGGCTCTTAAACAAAACTTTTTCATGTGACTGATGTACTTATACAATATTTTTTTTCTCTATATATTTGATTTAATTTAGTGCACAGGAGTAAATTAGAAAAGTCGGAAGGAGCTACTTTCATGTCCAAAACTCTGCCTACATAAAGCACTCGAATTGACTTATAGAAATAAATCATACAGTAGGCATATTAGAACAATAAATCACGCATTTTCGCAAGTGTCCGGTTTGATTGTCGTCCTTGTCTGGTGGTCTCCAACCAGTATAGTAGAAATTATTATTTTCAATGCTTTCCAAATATTTTGTAAACATAACATGAGCTTAATATCAGTAATGAATGCAAGACACTTTCATTTCCGGCTGTAGTGACCATTTTTTGTGTACTCTATGTCTAGAGTGATGGAACCTTTGCTGGCGGTATCCTTATGCTGGTGGTATCTGAAAACAATGCAGAAAAACAAATGAAGAAATAATTTTCAAGTTATATACAGCATTGATAGTCGATGAAATGCTTTTACAGCAAACGTAGTGATAGCCGCGCATGCAGCTCTGTGACCCTACAGCAGCAGATACATTTGTTCTGGATCAATTTCGCTAGAAAAATTCTTAAATATAGACATCACAATCAAAATGTTAAAGTTAGCATTTTTTTATAAAACTTATTCTTTTTGTATAAAGATATATATTCTATGGAAACTGTCATTTCTTTTTAGTTAGTATTCAGGCTCTAAAAACTGTTTCCCACCTGTTGATTGTCAAACATCGCATACCACCAACATTGGTTCCCTTCGTGGTAAAAGTCTTGACGTGTGTCGTGTCAATAGCCCCTAGAGCGACATCGTCACCTGACGACGCACATCAACATCTTGTTTCAATTTAGCAAGGATAACATTGTGTTTTCGCTAAGGCAAATCAAAATGGTTAGGATTTCCTGCTTTCTTAACAGCCGATATACAGTTAAACTTCGTTCGCTCGAACTCGAAGGGTCCGGCGATTTCGGTTGGAGGGATCGGTAGTTCGAGCTATCCAGGTTTGTCAGCATGGTCAGTCACAGGGGTCGTCATACATTTTTTATCGAGACCACATCGGGAGTTATTGCACATACAATGGTACACACATGTAAATGTGCATGCATATTATAAACGTGTAGCTTACCCTTGATTAAAAGACAAATTAAAACTCACAATTTATTTTAAGTGTTGTAATGTAAAAGTATGAAATGTTTGTCATTCATTCAATAATTAATTCAATTTTCTGGGAAAAAAACAACTTAAAATTAAAGCCAATTTGCTATATTATATTGCTATAAACATCGTGAGCGACTTTCAGTCTGTTTGTACATCACAACCTTTAATTGCAAATTTAACTAGGTGTGAATAACACACGTCAGCGCTTGTGCCTGACAGCTGATCATCAATGCATTGTTTGCTCGATATTTGAGATTATCACCTTTTATTGTTTGAGCCAAAGAATGTACTTTACAATGAAATAGATCTAAAGGGACCGCGGTACAGGTTCGAGAGATCGATATTCGAGGTTTCGGTGGTGGAACAATATGATTTATATAGAGCTTTTGCCGGAACCGCCGGTCGGGTCCGAGCGATCGGTAGTGTTCGAGCGAACGAAGTTTAACTGTACATTCAAAATACCTCGAGCATAGGTTCCCCCACTCTAAGCACACCTTGTATGGTCCTGCTAAACCGATACTTACTAAAAAATTATCTCCTCAGACGCACACGTAGTCGAACCATAGCCACACGCCTTCTTATTACATATATAGGTGGGTGGGGTATAGTTCGACCTCCTGTGCACAAACGGAGTCCATATGGACAAGATTTGCAAAATAGTCACCGTTCTTATTTTGTCCAATCTATTTCTAAATTAAACAAAAAAGCATGCAAATTTCACCAGCTTTTCCTTGCTTACCAGTAAATACTTGTGTTAAGATATTTGTCTTACACAACCTTCTTGTCGTTGTTCTTCATGTCGAGATCCGGCAAAATACCGCAACGAATTAATCACTGAATTTGTTGTTATAATCTACAACCCCTCTTGCGAACACATCTTATAATAGAAATAATGTACTGGACTGCAATTAACAAAATCTTGAACTGGACATAGTGTCACATATATCAAAATTGAAATATCCGGGGCCGGGATACTGATAAATGTAGTTTAGACATTGTCTCTAAAGTGTTTCTCTGCAGTAATTGATCAGGAACGGTCTACGTATGAATTCCTGCTCTACTGTTGATTATTATTTTATTATTTATATTTATTATTATTATAAGGCAGGTCAGCAATAACATCGGCACTTAAAGTACATTTCAATGTTATTCTGACAAAGATATGGTTCATTGATTAGTGAAACGACAACAGCCGTGAAAGAAAACGGGCTGGGAATCTTCTGATTGGCTGCTTGTTTGGACATGCCTCTTTACCGGGGTACTGCTTCCATATTTGGAGTGACCCGTTTTTTAAATCTTTTTTTACCGGCTGTTCTTTCCATATTTGGAAATGAGCCGTGAAACCGCGGTAAAACGCGGTAAACGCGTGAAATTGACCGCGTTTATCCGCCGTTTTCAACGCGGTAACAACCGTGAGGTAAACGGAACAAAAACGTGAGCGCCACTGTATTTATTCATTTTAAAAATGAAAGTGAATAAATATTGCAATATGTTATAGTTCAGTAAAAATAAATTCTGTGTTAGGTGTATAAAATTAGTTATGCCCTACTTTTTTGACCAATCAAATGTTTTCAATTAGGTGCATGGTTTTCAAGTTCCACCGAATATACCATAGCAAAATCTGAAAATACAGGAATGGTATCTAGTGTGCCAGCAAAGTATGAATTAATAGATTTATGCAATCTTTAGACTGCATGCAGTTTCTGATTCTAACAGTTTCATAAGATGTCAAAACAATGTTTTCGAAAAAGCTTAAGTAAATCAGGCAATTTCGGTGCCGAGAATCACTGAAAACAGAAAGAGAATGTACATGTATACTCAAAATGTCCATGACATTTCTTTTCCTCATGTTTTATGTACTAGTATGGTAAATACCGACAATTTGAGTACTGTTTGTCTGTAAGATTTTCTTGTCCCATAGTGCCCCGAGATCAGCTGAATGATGGCTATAAAATAATCAAAAGTGTTAATGGTCTTTCAGTTAATTTTGGTACAATTTATAACATCCTTGAAGAACACTGTTTGCTATAAAACAAACAGAAAACAAAAATGTTGAAAAAATCATCTTGCCTAAGAATACAGTTAGATTTATCTATCACGCACTTCCTGTTGTCCTGTTCACTTTCTACCATTCCTGGGAAACAAAGATGTAAGTTTTGTTTTGTACATTATGTCACCTTGTTGCTATTTCATTAAATCAGAGCAGACATTATGAAAAGGCATGTGCGTTGCCTCTCCAAAAGTGCAAAATGTAATTATAAGGTCATGTGGACTGTACTTCGACAGTTCAGAAGTTTTGCCCATGTAAGTTCTTCGTTCAAGGGACTGAAATAATAAGATGTCACCTGTTTTATGATGTCTGACAACAATTATTATTTTAATTATTAACTTACTCTTAAAAAAATAATGTTCTACTTATTTTGTTTAAATTATAATAACACTAAGTCTTAATTTACAAATTTTATTTTCCAAACCTTGGTTTCTATCTTTTATCTTAATCATGTTAATTGTAAGTTTGTGACTTGATGATACTTTAATTGAAATATGGCTACTTTCATTATACATAAGGCAGTACACCATTATATAAACATATCGAAAGTGAATGATTTGTCAATGTTTTTTTATAATTATTTTATTAGCACTCGCTCCTTCCACAATTTTTTTCATTATTTTGAATTAAAATTCAGATGTTTTTTTTCTTGATCCTGCCATACTGGCAGTTCAAATGACTTTTATTAATATATATAGATATATATAGCAAACAATTCTAAAACTTCCAGCCATTTAATGCAAATGCAGATTATGCATTACTAAAAAAAAATAATGTCAAGTTTAATGTGAAACTATTGTATCTGCATAGCAAGTTACATTTTTAGCAATATTTTTGGCAATTCTGATATGGCAGTCATTGTTTGAAATATATTCTGGTAATGTAAAGTAAGTCTAAGTAATTTTATTAAAAGAAAATCAGATTCAATACACTTCATATTTTGCAGAACGGTAAACATTTTCATTGTGAAATTATTGTATCTGCACTTTTAGTCAGATACAATAGTTTCACAATGAACAAAATTCGATAATGCAGATACAATATTATACACTTTTTGTTAGTTTAAAGTGAAAACGTTGAAACTAATTTCTAATATTTTGTCACATTGTGTGCATGGACAAGACAGTTAAGAAAAAGACATAAAAGCATTTTGTGTCAAAATGTCAGATACTATAGTTTCACGATCAACCCTCGATGTGTGTGTCCGTCCTATTTTTTCGCCATGCATATTTTTTTTTAATATTGCACAAATGTTCAGCACATGAAGATGTGTCCCGTACAAGACCCTTGTTCCTACCTCAAAAGCCATGGTTACATTTTTAGTAAAAACGTTATGGAATCATGTAAAATGTACACAAATAAACACATTCATGTTCGGACTTTATTTTTGTCATGCATCGAAGGATTTTTAAATAACTTGGCAATACTGCTCAGCACATCAAGGCGATGTGTAGCAAGCAGGGATTTCTACGGAACAATAGTACGGTGAAATGCCCGCCTTTAAACATGAACAAAAAGCTGTTAAAACAGGCGTTTAACGCATACAACAGGTTTATAAACAAGTTTTACAAGTTAAATTTGATGTCAGTTTGTCGTCATGTCACGCAACCATTTAATACATTAGTTGAACTAATTCATTTTAGCTCGATTGTGAAAAGACTCGAAGCTTACGAAGTCACTCTCGAGTCCGTTCCTGGAAAAAAAAGCAGTAATGTTGTGATTTGAGCAAGTACAGTCATGACCCAAACGAGCTCGAACACGCAACCTCTGCGATGAGCATTTTGTACCACATGTAAACAAAAACAAGAAGATACAGTATTGGATAATTTTTTTCTTTTTTAATATCACTCTGGAATGATTCAACATATGTCTGTGTTGGATAGTTGTTTATACATTCGTGTACATTGTCATCAGCTTAGAATAAGAAAATGTAGTATATAGTGTATTACATGAGTTACATCGACGGAATTTTCCATTATCATTTGATATATAGAAAAAATAAATAAATGTATACTAACTATTATCACGTTGAAAAAAAGCAGTTTAAACTAAATTTTGTAATGAAACCTAGCTGAACATCACAATATCATTACTACATAAGTAATTTTTAAGACAGATGTTTCGCAACAGATATAAAATGAAATTTGTGTTTCTCTATTTTTATTAGAAAGATATATTTTATTCAAAATCAATATTTCTTATTTTAATCAAATGTATTGTATAGAATATAACACCTGTTGTTATTTATATTTATATTTAAGTTATTCAGTTTTAAGCACTAATTTACAATTTGATTCGCTTTCACAAAGCTATTCACAGACTCCCGTCCATGGCTAAAATAGTTTGCACACCAAATACTTGTCGCGGGGACGAATAAAGAGGATCCTTTGCAACATGTAGAATTGACTTGTCTGTCCGGCCCCACTTCTTTATCCAGAGCATAACTCCAATAAGTATTGGAGGGAATTGCCTGAAACTTCAAAAATTGATAGAACACAATGAAGGATAGTGCAGTGACCAAGAACCATAACTCTAAGTTGCCTAATGTTTCCATTATCCTTCCTCACTTGTACTATTTTTTGTCCAGACCACACTCTTAAAAGAACTGAAGGAAATGCCATCATATTGCATAGTGATTAAGTGTTGCGTGCATGTATTAGGAGAACACCTTGATGGTCCAGGTGGGAGACTGTGAGACACTACTTTTCATGGCACTTGTTACTTTCGAATGACAGCTCTTGTTTTCTAAATATTTTAATTAACACCACACTTATGGATTTGAAGCAACCTTTCGACTGATATAGTAACATAACTTTATTGATTGGATAATGACAGAACCATGTTCTACTCTCTCCAAAGAAATGTTGAGATATGCCTGCCTTTCGTGTGGAAGTTGTGTTTTCAAGAAATAGTACTGCGCTATGTTTCTAATGTGTACTTAGAGATTTAAAAAGCAAAATTAGGAATAGTTTTAGCACAAAATAAAGGTTATTTCTGTCAGTGAGACATCTTCCTTAATAAAATGAGAACTATTTGTAAATGTGAACTAGGACTTTAAACATGAAATATTTGTGTTAATTTCTCCACAAAATGTGTAGAGTAATTTCAAGGTTGTACTGCAGCTGTAGTTTGAAATATAAAGTACACACTGAAATAAATGAGGCATCAATACTGATGGACTAGGAACATTTTTAGTTTAAACTTATTTACTGTATATGTTGAATTGTTGGCAGTGGCGGTCAACATTAAATGCACCAATTCTAAACACCGCAAAATATAATCGTCGCTAAATATAAGCATCGCCATTTGTAATTTGTGTTTTTGATTATCTGTTGATGACCATCATTGTTTAATTTTTTATGAGTTGTGTTTGTGTTAGTTGATATCGTTTTCCCCATATTTATGTTAAAGTATCAAACTAAAAACCATATTAGAAGAATATAATAGATGTTTGCTATTGTATATAAACATATTTAATTTTATATCCTCTTAGCAAAATTCTTAAATTTGCAAAACGATGTCTACTGGATTCCTACCAGTTCTCGGGCGCTTCCAGATCTTCGGGCGTTTTTATGTTTCGTACCGCACATGCTTTATCCCGTACTCAAGGTCCTAGATTACGCAACCGTGTCACTGGGACGATTGTTTCTTCGGTGTAAGTGACTAAATAAGTAACTCAAACTTCTCATATTTATTAAATATCCCGCTTAAATCACTTCTCTATTGTGTTACTATTTATAACCTAAGCTGCCAGCAGTGTTAAGGTTTCTCTGATTTTATTGCACATGCGCTGAGATAAAAGCGGGGTTCAGTTACAGATACGCAGGCAGACATTATCACTGCTTTTAATAATACATCACGCTATCTGGATGATATTCTTAATATGGATAACCCGTTTTTTGGTCAATTGGTGGACACTATTTATCCCCGGGAACTCAAGTTAATTAAAACTAACAATTTGGATACTGGTGCTTCATTTTTAGATTTACATCTCTCTATTTATAACAATAGTATACATAGAAGAAGAAGAAGAAGAAGTTTATTTGCTATTGAACCCTAACAAGAGTTATAAGCAAAACATATTTACATTCAATACAAATGTGTATGCATACTAATAGGTGCATGGCATAATGGCGACCATATAGCGAGATAGCATGTATTTATCTTTTTATTATTATTATTATTATTATTAATTTATATCGTTTAAAGTTATAATAGAAAGATTTACTTCTAATTTATTTGCCACAAACCTTTAGAATTTCATTAAAAATTCTTTTGTAGTTTGAAATACATGCCACCTCGGGAGAGACAGTCTACAACATGTACAATAGTCTCAATATAAAACTTGTGATAAAAATTACTATCACATACAAATTCATTCTATGCATTCTAATACATATACTACATGTATGACACTTGTATTTATTTATTTTTTTTACCTCGATTTGGTGATTCTAATCTACTTCTGCATTTAATCATCTGAATAAATGCGTTACCATGGTATATGATTTGAGTCTCGTAGAAACATATATTAAAACGTTCATATGAGAGCATTTTGAAGCTGCTGTCTTATCTTAAAAGCATGGTAAGTGAAAATACTCAGATTTCTTAATTCTGAAACATTGTCACTGATAAGCAGTTGAGTAAACTTAAACATGCTTGGAAACTTCCAATAATATGTTTTTATGTAGTTGACCCTAAGTTCTTGGTAAACAGGGCAAATAATGACAAAATGATATTCGTCTTCTAACTGATTACATGCAAGACACACCCGGTCCTCAAAAGGGACACATTGAGGTTTTCTCCATCTTCCGGTTTCAACTGCTAATCGATGGGAAGACATTCTTAACTGAGACAGAGCCATTCTATACTTTCGAACATTTACAACATCGATATATTTACTAAAACTTAAGTCAGAAAATGTGCGATAAAACAATGCTCTTGATGAATTGTCTACCCTGGAGTTAAAATCTTGAATCCATGTGTCTTTTACTCTTCGTGCAAAAACACTGAGAAAAGTCTTAGTATTACCTACTCCTTGGTTAAGCCATACATCAGCGAAACCTAACCTAAACAATAACAATTTAACATTAGAAGCCCAGTTACTTATTTCCTGGTTATTTTGACAATCAGACTTTAATACTAAATAAGCCTGTTTAATATATTTGTTTTCCTCAGACATGCATAACTTTAACCAGTGTTTAACGATTGAATATACTCTATACGTATCTAGACTACGTCTACCGAGTTCTCCATATACAAAATCATTTTGTGTCGACAGTTTAACACCTAGTAAACGCTTACAAAAATGTAAATATGTTCTCTCAACGGCTGTACCTTTATAAAAACCCCATACCTCAGACGTGTAATCAAGAATAGGCAAGATCAGCTTATCAAACAGTTCTAGTGTATGTTTTGGTGTCAAATCAGTAAATTTGTACAAATACTTGTTCATTTTAAAGATGGCTTTCAAAGCTTGACCGGCTAACGTGTTATCATGTTCTTTAAAAGAGCCTCCAGATGAAAATACAGCTCCCAAGTACTTGAATTTTGATACTATTTCTAAAGCATTTCCCTTGTACATAAACTGTAAGTTTGTGGGTAAACGTCCACCTTTTCTAAAAACGACAATTTTTGTTTTATCTACGTTCACTGTTAACTTCCATCTCTCACAATATTCATCTAATACATTTGAAGCATGTTGTAAACCTTCTGGCGTTTTTGAAAACATAATAATGTCATCAGCATACAATAAAAGACAAATTTTAATTGTGCCAATATCTATTCCTTCAACACCTTTGGCTAAAAACTCTTCCTCCATGTCATTAAGGCACATGCAAAACAAAAAGGGTGAAAGGCTTTCCCCCTGTCTTACTCCAAGATTACACGTGAAAACTTCACTAACATTATTTGAAATTTTAACTTTAGAAGAAATTCCACTGTACATGGACTGTATGGCATTTAGTATGTTTCCTCGTACCCCATATTTTATTAATTTATACCAAAGTATATCTCTGACTACAAAATCAAAGGCTTTCTTAAAATCCACAAAAAGCACAGTACAGTTTTTCGTTATGGTTTAAAGAATGAGATATCAAAGCATTCAAGACAAAAATATTGTCTACGGTACCCATATTCTTTCGAAAACCGGCCTGAGCCTCAACATATACACTATATACCTCTGCCCAATTATCCAATCTATTATTCAATATTCGAGTAAATAATTTTCCTAGAGTACTTAACAAAGTAACACCTCGATAATTTGATGCCTGATCTGCGGATCCACTCTTATATATTGGCACAATAAAACCCTCACTCCATGTTTTTGGGAAATATCCCATTTTCAAACAGTTATTAAACAGTGTATGTAAATACGATAAAAAACTGTCAGCGCCATGTATGAAAAATTCATTCAAATACAAATCTGGCCCAGCGGCTTTGTTTGTTTTTAATTGCTTTACGGCCTTACATATTTCATCCCTGCTTATTTCAATATTGAGTTCCTCAAACATTATTTGAATCTCGCCATTTAAATATTCCTTGTTAAATCTAAGTATATCTTTATCAGCCTGATAGAACGGATCTTCAGGATTATTTATTGCTTTAAAATACCGCGCAAAAGTATCTACTTTTACACTGTTTGAGTTACCGGGACATACTGTATCTTTCAACATTCCCCAGTATAGCTTAGCATTTGTAAATTTTGCCTTTAATAGATTATTCGTTTTTTTTCTTCTAAATGCGTACTTTTTACTACGTATTGCCTGTTTATACATTTTTCTTGATTCTGATAGACTACGTGTATTTTCCCCCGACTTCTCAGATTTTTATCTTTCTAAGTTTGCATAAAAATCTTTTCTCAGTGACATACATTCATCATCAAACCATGGTTTATCGTTACGCAGAGTTTTACCTTCAAAAACCCGTTTTCCAAATAAGGGTGAACATATTCCATTCATTACCTCAGAAAATGAATCAAGACTATTGTCTATACATGAAGGAGTATTACAGTACTCTAGGTCAGTAATGAGCGTATTTAACGACTGTTGAAAACTATCTGTATTTAGGTTATCTTTGAAAATGTCCTGTTTTGCACAGTCCCATTTATATTTAAATGATATTTTCTCGGTTTTAAAACTGTCTGTCGTCTTAATGTTCTCCTTTGTGAGATTACATTTTAAACTAAAGGTTACAGTGCTGTGATCGCACAAAATGTTAGGTAAACATGTATGAAATGCACTAAACAAGTTTATAATAGATGTACTACATATTACATAGTCAATTAAACTACTGTCCGATGAACCGTTAAAAGTACATTTGCCCTTATCTCCACAAACACGACCATTCATAATCCGTAGGCCACTCTCTTTGCAAAAATCAATTAAAAGACGCCCATTTCTATTAATAAATTTATCCTCTGTAATTCTGTTTAAAAAAATATCATTCTCATAATTTTCTGGTAATAATTCAGATACATGCGTATTAATATCGTCATTTTCTACAAAATCTTTCAATAACCCTACCCTACTATTCATGTCTCCTAACAAAAGAAAATTACAGCTATCGCCACATTCATGTGAGATTTTAACCATTTCCATCAATATTCTATCATAAACTGAAATATCTACTAAGTGTTCCCGACTGCTACCCTGTGGTATGACATAACACAGACATACATATAAATCACATTCACTCTCAAATAAAAGTTTAGAAAATTTTAACCATACTATATCGTCATTATCTGTCTTATACAGCTGAACATATTTACAATATTTCTGTTTGACATAACAACAAATACCTCCAGAGTCTCTTTTCGCATTGACATTTTTATCAGTTCTATGCAATGCATATAATTCAAAACCGGGCCTCTGTATATTAACTAAATTATTCGACCATGTTTCTGTGAAAAAGATGAAATCGTTTCCGTCAAAAATTTCAATAAGTTCTTCATGTTCAAGTTTATTTACATTTTTAGTGACAAGTCCCTGTATGTTAAGTAAGGCAAAGTTCAGGTAAAAGGGTTGTCTCTCCCCGTTGTCCTACTTTCCTATTCCCTGTGTCACCCTCTCCTTATTAATGTTCGTATCATTCTGTTGTGTCCCTTGATTGGGCTGCACACCTTCGCTACTCCCTGTATTTTTCCGTGCTTCGTTCTAATTTGTCAGTTTGTTCGTAACCATGGGTAACTGGTCACATGACCGTTGTTCCGTACTATTTACGTTTAAAGGACACGTGCTACTCACAATTTTCAAAGACTGGTCGCTGCTAACTGTTCGCGCGGAAATGTGCGTTGCTGCGGACGGCAGGACTGGCTGTGACATTGCAATACCACTGTTGTTGACTTGTGAATTTGAGCCCGTCATGTTATTGGTATGGTTCGCGGACGGCTGTGTATGTTGATCTACTACGGTAGACTGCATGTACATACTATGTTTCATTGGAACATTTGAAAGGAAGTCCATACGGTTCATATTTAGTACCGTGTGCCAATCCGGAAACTCATCACGCACTACCTTCCCATTTACCACCAATTTTGCTGGATATATAATTTTGCATTGTTGATCTTTACTTCCGTAATTCTTTTTCATATGCTCATAAAGTTTCTTCCTGGCAACAGCGATCTCTTTCGGGTAATCGCGATCAATCCCATACTGTGTACCAAACAACCTGCTGACATTCTCCATGATATATTCAGTATCGCCATAGTCTCGAAAGCACACTATGATCGGACGCCGTGTAACCGTTCCATTGCTGCTTGCCCACGACTTAGCCCCTAAACGATGTATTATTTGAACAAACATGTCTGATAGGTTAATGTTGAGATAGTCGTCCAAAAATTCCGACAGCAAATCGTAACAATTTTCACCTCGGAAATCTGCTAATCCGTAGAATATCAAATTATTTCGTCTACTTCGTGCATTGTCATCAATACTGTGATAAGCTAACTGTTTTGTAAACTGTAAATGTAGGTCAAATCGCCGCTCAAATTTATCCACCTGAATGACCGTGCGGGTCAAATTTGAAGACAAACACATCAATTTTGAATCGATATTATCCAATTTCCCTAGTTGTGTGAATATCAGTGACAACTTATCGTCCAACGACAATGTAGAAAAAGAGTTTGTAACTACCCCTGTGTTACTATTCATGTCGCTAGCAAAATAATTATTAGCTTGTCCATTTACATTTCCCAAGTTTGAAAATTGTATTGGTGTTTGGTCACAGTTCGCCCATTGTTGTTGAAAAGCGTCAAACCTGTTATGTACAGGAACGTTAAAAGTATGTGAAAGCGGAGTACTCGCCCGTATATTTTCCATCCCAGATGTCATCCAAATAACATGAAATACAATGTCCAACACAAAATGTCACTGTCCAACAGAAAAAAACAATATAAACACCAAATAATATCCAATTTTCTACACCTGTTTGAAAATCGCGTCCGCCATCATACCACGCATGCGCAACATACCAAAATTTATGACAAGATGGATTATTTTAATTTTTAGTATTGTAAATTTCACCCATTTGGATGGGGATGTACCTCATGCTACATCTTATGGGGTATACATTTCTCAGTTAATTCGGTTTGCCAGAGCGTGTAGTCATATTGAGGATTTCAATGAACGTAATCAATATATTACAAATAAACTTCTTCAACAGGGCTACCGTTATTACAAATTGCGTAAATATTTTGCTAAATTTTACTATCGTAATTCTGATTTGGTTTTGAAATTCAATAGTAATCTAAAGACTCTTCTGCGAGGAGGTATTTCAAAACCCGATTTTTATTGGGATGTGGTTTACAAACTTCGTAAGATTTTGGGTCATGGCAATTTTCCAACTGTATTTGCTAAAATTATAAAACGTTTTGTTAAAAGAGGTTACGACCCAACTGTTTTGAGACACACCGCATGTTTGGTGTTCAACCCGTTTACAGTTGGACGCTATGCTTCCCTCTTTGATTGTGTCTGACGGAAGAAGGGGAGGACTCTGTGATGGGCAGTTTTTAAATCCCACTGGGACGAAACTGTTTTGATTTCTGTCCTCTGGCCTGTTTCGTCGGGCCCTTAAGGGTGTTTCTCTTGGTGCTCTGCCTTCTGCAAAGGCATTGAGTACATACGTTTTATGGTTCTCAAGGTTTGCTTTTTATATATTTATACACGAGCGTTTCTGTGTTTTTACATACCATGCCTTTTGTTTCCATTGCGTGTGTTAGAGATTCACCTAGCAGGGATTACTTTTATTTACACTGTCCTGTGACTTTGGAATATAGTGGGGGTAAGAGTGAGGTTGGGTGCGCACCATAAACCGGTTTAAGCTCCCCAGTGGTGTTTTTGCCACTGACCGTTCCAAGGCGGTGCCCCACTGTGTTCCTTTAATTGTTCGTTTTGTCCTCGTGTGTTTGCTTTGTATGCTAGTGTGTGTTGGTAGTGTATGTGTGTGTGTATATTCAAGAAATACAATTTAAACATAAATACACAGTGTAACGAAGGAGGAGTAATATAAAATCGATATGACATAAGTAGTTTTAAATACACTGGTAGAAAGAAGTTTTCAGAAATGGTCGAGTGGTTACGTTTACAGTTTGCCACCCAAGTGGACGGTTCAAGGCTCACACTACGCTTAAATATTTTTTTGGGCTTTCCCTTTTTTTCATTTTTAAGGATCGCATGAGCAAGAAACATTATTACTGTTCATGTTTTATCCTTGTGAACATGTAAACTATAAAAGTAAATAATGCAAGTTAAATGATGTGTATCTTGATTGGAATATACTTAAATTAATTGTTCTTCTTTTCGTACATGTATTTAGAATAGAAAAACAAGCACTAAACATCACTGTTGGAAATAGTGTTTTGCACAAAATTGAGTGCCCGATAATTGGTTGCCCGATGTGGCTTTAAAGAGGGAAATTGTACCCCTTTTTGGCCTCATTTATAAACAAGCACTGGTCGCAGTCGAAAAACTGTCAAGTTTAGAATGTCATCAGATAATCTAGGTTTATTCTGTGAAAATGTTATTGGTTGACTAGTATTTGTTGCTACACTACATACAAAAAAGATCATTTTTCGCCCAAAGATTGGTAGGAATCCAGTAATGAGCTGTTTATGTATCAGACAAATCAGAGCTATTCTTTTTCTTTTGAGACTACACCAATTAATAGTCAATTGTAAGGAAAATAATTTCTTCTTCATTGATGAATTTCAGACAATTTAATCCAGATTGTTCCATTCCGTTCGTCCGTCAGTAATTCGTGTCCGGTCTATAACTTCTACAGGTCATTGTAATATTTGGCGCTCAAATCTCGCGATATACAGTACCGCCAGCGTTTCACTTCCGCGCGTTTTCGATTACCGATTAACGGTTACCGCACTGTAAACGGTTCTCGTTTCAGTTTAGTTAAATCCGTGTAGCCAATCAGAATGACTCTAACCGTGAAACGTTTTTCGGGAACCGTGTAGCCAATCAAGAGGGCTGGATGGACCAGTTTATTCTACGGGTATTGTGCGGGCCTGATTATTTATTTTTAGAATATTGAAAGTGGTTAGACAACGACCTTTATACTGTAGTCTTTGTTTGACGAGTTTCCGAGTGCGGTACGAAGCCTGTCGTTGAAATTAAATGTATGGGAAATTGACGATTACTTATATCTATTGATACATGTACTAATAATTATAATGACAAAATCGATTTTAAAGTCCACATGATATATTCGTGAACATTTTCGGTCCTCAAATAGGCCCGCAGAATTCCGCACAATAAACATTTAACGGAAGCTGCAAAAGATGGTGGCAGAAATGTTGCAAATCTGATCGTTTGATATAAACAGGTGATTATTTGTTATGGTAAGCATAGATATTGTGTAAATGTTGTTACATAAATGTAACTGAAGTGGCGCTATGAGTTTAAAGGGTTGTCACTACGTAAATGTAGAGTACAAAGGAGATTTCCATTCATCTGTTCATCACAAAAACTGACAAGTCTGAAGTTAAAAAAAAACCACTATATTAAACTGGTATTATCTTTATTCTGGTACAAAAAATAAGCTGCATAATAGCATAATTATTTGGTCTTTCATAGCTATTCATAGCTTGTGTTTATTGTGTTGCGTATTGTAGTTCTGACTTCCATGACTTAGCATTGAATCCTACAAGTTTGTGCGGGTGTACCTACGAGTTTGTGTTTTTAAATATGATTTACTGCTAAGTACTTGTAAAGCATGTGTCCGAATTCTATGCAAGTTTCTTCAGAGGTATTTGGCAAAAAAACGTGATATCGATAATGAAGAAGTACTTGTATTGTGTACAGTCGATAAGGTGACGAAACTAATTTGTTGACAAGAGTTTGTGTTAATTGTCACTATCATCTTAGGTAAATTGCCCAGAGGGTAGTAAGTGGTGATTCATTAACTTTTCAAATAGATGATAAGCGGATAATTAAATCATTCAGTCAAGTTTAACAAAATTCAAAGATTTGATGTTTTTGTAATAGCCCAAAAACAAATTTACACATCGATTGGCAGATGTCCATGCAATTATGCATTGATGTTGTGATAAATTATCGGAAACCTCTTGTGTTGTGATTGGATGAGTGCATAACAAGCAACGCTTTAAATGTATCAGCTTGCAGATCATGATGATTAGTGACGCATGTTTCCTCAAAGCTTTGAAATGCAGGATTTCCTGCTAAAAACATATATCTACCAGTGAGTTGTCCAAAAACCCGGGGATTTTGCAAAAATCTGGTAATACTGTAAAGCTAGAAATTATTTCACTCATTTTAAGTAAGCGAAATTCGCAACACAGTCGATCCGCAAACTTAATTAGTCGCAAAATCGTTACTTACAATGAAAAAGTTTCTAGCTTTTCATCTTAATTTTTGTTCACCTCGTCAATTTGCTAGTATCCGCGATATTGGTCAGTTTGTTGAATTTACAATTTTTTGAAGAGTTATCTCTGTTAGTTGTGCCTTAAAACAGGTACAGCATGCCCACTCATTTTTAAATTAAGGGTACATGTACCCCCTGCCTTTGCAAATTAGGGGTGCACTGCAGGACTTGGGGTACACTACATGGCAGATCTGATTTTTTTCTATTCAACTGTTTTTTATTTTGTTTTTCACTCTTTTGGGCTGTTTGGGACTGAACCTTTCCAGATACCGACTCCTCGGCTGTAATTTGACAGAATCATCATGAACTAGTGATTTATTATTTAACATCGGAGTTTTCAGCAAAATTCATGGAATTCCCGTTTTCATGAACGGATTACGATTCGTCCGAAATAACATACACTCAACTGACGACTGGTAAAAATCGCTGATCGATAATAAATGCCCGACTAACAGATATATGAAATTCGTATCAAAAATGCAGTCCATTATCGAAGAAAATAATATTAACTAACCTTTTGCTGGATTTATAAAATCTTAAATACTTTTCTGCATTTTGCTTTTTATGCACACGGTGCACGTGACGTCACACTAATACGCTTACCAAACCCATTTATGCGGCTGACAATTACGCCGAGAAGTCGGTGATGGAAACAAAATTATCTCCGGACCTGCATTTTAAACCTTACCAAACATTCGGCAAGTGCGCGATGAAATAAACAGCGATTTGGCAGTTGAACATAGCAGTTCAAAATCTCTGCGTGCATGTACCCCCAACAAGTGATTTTTGTGCGTGCATTTGATATTTTGTACGTGATTCACGTACTGCAGTGCATGAATGGGCATGCTGAGGTACCGGACAGAACAATGTATGTTTTTAATTCCCATATTGTACATTGTAGGGCATTTAGGAAGTAGTAGACTGTTAAACGGTACAAAAACAAATTATGTCTCAGACTTCGCGAAATTCGTCGGTCCGACGGACATGTCCGAAAGATTTTGAGTCAGACCAAGCTTTTTAATCCGGATACGGACCGACTGTCCGGCATAAATTCAATGTCGATATTTGGATCGCTTCGGTCAAAATGGTGTCCTTGTGATTCTATGAAGGAACAGAACCGGGAAAAATAGAAAAATGACTCCCCATGAACGCTCAGCCCAGAAAAACAGTATGAAAAAATGAGAGTTTAAAGAACATTTAAAAATTAACATGATTATTTTATTTAAAACTTTGCTTTTTTGATTTTCGGTCCAGCAGATTTGTATTCGGTCCGGCAACTGTTTGGACCTTGCAGGTCCGAATGTCCGGCTATTTTTTTCAACTTTCGCGAAGTCTGATGTCTACTGTATTGAATAACTGAGATTACCAGGCCACTGTTACATCCACTGTTCAAGTGAGAAAAGTGTGACTAAGGGAGAGCCAATATTTAGACTATGAATGCATTGTTTGATATCGCACAATACAAGTGAGAAATTCATGCTTTCTGCTATTAATCCAATTGATATTATCATGAATTTTGAATTTAAAAAATGTTTTAATGACCGCAGTTAAAGGGGTCTCAAGAAAATGAGACTTATGAAAATGACTGTAACTTACTTTGTGCATCCATTGACCAGTTGTCACATTGTATGATAGATATTATTAGGTTAAACCGTACAATACGGAGATATATTTGGACAGTACCAGCTACCAGCTATCTCGTATTGTACAGGACAATGTTAAATAACCTTTTTATTCTATTATATAGTTTAAATCAAAAAATGATTTACTGAATATTGTATTTCTGTCTTTTCTGTATTTTCCCAGCTTAGTACGAATGCAAATATTATTTGTTCCTTCAATAAAAGATACCAGCGATAAATTTTGTGAATATATCCAAGTCTTACAACATTGGCATGGCTTGCACTTTTACCCCTT
This sequence comes from Saxidomus purpurata, assembly GCA_022818135.1. Taxonomy (NCBI): domain Eukaryota; kingdom Metazoa; phylum Mollusca; class Bivalvia; order Venerida; family Veneridae; genus Saxidomus; species Saxidomus purpurata. Next base: position 39,867 of record JAFMSR010000596.1, read on the forward strand.
TGTGTTAACCAGCAAACGACAAATAATCCTGATATCAAGACGATTAAACTTGCCGTTAAAAGGGTCAGAACTCTTATATACTTCACCCGATTTTCATTTGGATCATTTTCACACGTTTTGGTCTTTATTGTATGTTTAACATGGGACTGTTGTACCGTCCAAATATGGGAAAAATACAGGATTTTTTGTATGCATGTGCTACCAATATGGTAATATATTGTACAGTCACGTGTTGCAAATAAACGTTCACGATTGGATATATAAAAAAGATATAGAATAAACGATAGTAATTCGTCTGATTGAAATTTATGACATTTTGAATGCTAACTTTAGAATGAAAATACATATACAAATTCATTAATTCCGTGCACGATTACAGCTCACAGTCGTACCGTGATGTAATATAAAAGATAAGTGATAAATCAACTTTTGTTGTGAACTTGAAATCAGCTTCAAATTGCCAAGGTTGATATTGACGCAATAGACTGCGATATCTGCTCACTGTGTATTAAAATTAAGCATTAGAAAAGGATTTTGCTATTTAATATTCACGGAGTTCGTGATACCGATGGAACGCGAGCATTAATTAATTTTTTGTAGTCGTGTAAATGTACGGTGTCCATACAATGCGAAAAAAATGGAGCCGAGAACAATTCTAGGTTTACAGTAAATCAATCTTTTATGGCATATGATATATGATGAAACTTGCCTTCAAAATTATGTTTTCTCTTTATCATAATTATGAAAGTCGGACAACCAGGAGTGTTGACACCCCTAAGTTCCATAGTGATGTATTCAGCATAGCTGTGTCGCCAACCATCAGTGTCCTATGATGTAGTTTTTTACAACAGTCATTCTATGTTACACAGTCATGTTTTATGATGTAATGTCATTGAAGAAAATGCAAAATATTATTTGATTAAATTCTTTTTCAAATTGTTTACTTATGTAATGAAATGTAAATTAAATTTCTGTCCACCATTCATGGAACTCTCAGCCTAAGAGTTAATCTTTATTTTTGTTTCATTGAATCAAATGATAAGTTACTAATCCACCAACAATTTTTGACAGTTGCGTCATTTTGTCAACAAACTATAAATAAGCATGGTATATCCCAAAACGAATGTATACTTATGACAGATAGAAATGTGTCCCTATCAATTGAGATGTTCCAAAGTAAGGTATGGCCCAGTGGATATGCTGTCTGTTTGACACGCAGGCGATGCTAGTTCAGAAACTTGTGGTCGGCGAGATATATATATGTTGTGGGGTTTTTTTTTTGGGGGTGGGGGCGGGGGCAAATTTATATACATGTAGTTGGAAAGGCCTGTTAATATTTACTTTCTTTTTGGGGAAAATTGTTTTAATATATGTTTTTTTCCTGTTCTATTTTTATCAATCGTTGTTTTCTCGTTCTTCTTCAACGGCTCGTTACAATTAAGAAACGTGTTCATAGCCATTTTAGTTATTTTTATGTGAAGTGAAATGACAAGCGTTTTCTACACAGTTTATTATGTATGCCTTCTTCTTGAAGCACGAGAAAATCAAGATAAGGATACAATTGAAAAAAAATTCCGTGCAGGAAAAAAGGTTCCGCTGGCAGGTTTCGAACTCGGTACCTTTCGGTTACTACCACAGCGCCTTTATCCCGTGGGCTACGTTTTCATGCAGACTATATGTAAGAAAACAGGATCATAATCTAATGTAATATAAAGGTAAATATAAGAAACATAAACACAATTGGAAAGTGTAAGCACAATATGACGTCACTGTCAGGTATTCCTGGTGGATTAGTACTTTAGTTGAAGACTTTCGATGAATATTTTTTACGGTTGAGCCCTACTTTGCCCAAGAAAGGAACGTGCCTAGGTGTACTAAGTTCATTTTCTATCAGGGGCCCCAGTTGCATGTTGTTGTAGTAACTGATTATAAAACCCAGTATTTTCAGTTAGTCTTTACAATCATTTTGACATCATAATTATGTTTTGTCTGCATTCTTCAAGATGCTGCAGCCAAAAATACCTTTCGGAGCCTGAAAGTGAAAATGGTAGCCACACATTAGATTGAAACAAAATCAATTATACATCATTTCGGAATATTCCAGGCGTTTAAAATGACCCAAAAATTTATAGTCCCTGGAGCACTTTGTATTTCAAATTACTTGTAGCCTTTACATTATAAAAGAGCAATCCCTTACCGGTGAAACTGGCAATTATTTGTATGAAAAACATTCCTTACATTGCTTTTTATTTGTAAATCAAAAGAACTGCATTACATTATATTAAGTCTTGTACATGTATAGCGCATTATTTTTTTACGGTGATGTTGTAAAAAAATAGGAAAAGTGTTCTGAGAATGTGTTAAAGTGAGGTTACAGTGGCAAAGGAATGAAAGAAAAGTATACATCAAACACTGTTCTATCATTCATTATTCTACCTGTAAATTCATTTTTCTATAGAAGACAATGAAGAGTATTCAATGTGCTCCTGGGACTTAAAAATTTTGTCATGGATTGTCATCAGAATTTTCCTTTTTACCATGGTTAGGGATGTTGCAGAAAATGCCATAGATTAATATTATATCACATCAGAATTCTGTTTACTATACCCCCGTAACAAAGAAGTTGGAAGTGATTCCATTATTTCCAGCTTTTGAAATATGAGACCTTTAAATTCTTATTGTTGCACTTTAAAAATTATTGATTGCCCCAGGCAGTATTGAAATCCTTATCAGTATGTTATGTAAGATTGCATAACCTTATAAACTACAGTATCACAAAGCAAGATAGTGTAGATCCAGATGTTTCTGTCATATATGCATGACAATTATGTGTATGGGGATTGTTACTCAGTTTGTTAAAATTTCAAGTTTTACATATTCCTTTTCAGACCTCCTTGAATACGGGTGAATATGACGTCATTTCTGTGGAAAATCCTCGGCCTAGAAGCTACCAAGTCAAATTAGGTAAAAGGTAGTAATTAATTTTTCTCAGCTTTTGTTAAAAACTTTCAAACGAAAATATTTGGGGTTTCTGTCCGGGCAGAATGATCATGATCTGTGCTGGAAACAAAGGCGGGAACTTTTTCTACCAGAGTGGTATTAAACGGTTAAATGATGTTTCTTATGCACCTAATACAGTGATAAATGTAACTTTCTGAAAGTTTTTGATGCTTCAGATTATCTCAATTATTATCATGTTAGTAAAACAAATAAAAAAAAACTTTTAAATGTTTTTGTTATATGGTGAAAGGAACATGTAAATTTAATGTATATTATTAGCTTCATTTCACAATGTTTCACACTTAGTCTAATAACTACATGCTTATTACTACATGTACATCCCTTATTTTCACTTTTAAAGTTTTATTTCTAAAATTAGAATGTAGGGTGGGTTTTTTTTAGCTTTTTAAAATATTTTTTCAAATTGTCAAGCACCTAGCTCACATATAAACAAACCAAATACTATTTATCTGTTGCTGACTGGCAGTTTCTAGATGTACATTTACTAGAATTCACAAGAAAAATAAATAAAACAAGTGGATGCTTGTACAGTAGTTGGTATGTTGCTCTAGATTAGTGTGACAGACAGTATGATAATCCCCTGAGGGGCAATTAAAATTTGGCCACCTGCTGAGTGCTGATTAATGACCAGTATTGTCATAAAATTATGCAGTACATGCCATTGTAGGAAACCACCATTTCATTGTGTTCTTTTTTAACACATGGCCTTTAATCACATTTAATGGAAGGTGTAATTTATTCCCAATTTCATTTAGATGAAGACAATGGTATATATTTATTTTGATTTTTCAAGTTATAAAGTTCAGATTGACCATAATACATGAATGTCTAGAACAATGCTTACTTTTAAAAATAATGTGAGAAATAACTCTCATGAATTATCTGTTATTAGCAGACAAAATTGAAATAACTTTAAAACCACACTGGTATAATATTAGCAAGTATATGTGTCCTTCTAGACAAAAAAAAATCACTTGATTTATTATATAAACAAAATGTATATGAAATCTGACTTTTTATATATTTGGCATATGAAATTGTCCCTTCAAAGAAAAGTACATACTAGTTATTTAGCCTACACCAATTTTATCATGAAAACATGAGTATAATTCATTTTTATTTTGTTCCTCTGTTTTATAAAGGTCCTGTTGTTGAAATATGATACCTTTAAATTCTTATTGTTGCACTTTAAAATTATTGATTGCCCCAGGCAGTATTGAAATCCTTATCAGTATGTTATGTAAGATTGCATAACCTTATAAACTACAGTATCACAAAGCAAGATAGTGTAGATCCAGATGTTTCTGTCATATAGCACTGACTCAAAGCATAGTTGAACCGTGTTATTAAAAAAATAAATCCAACAAAAGTATAGCACTATTAAAAGACGGGATTGTCTCTGATTTTTTTGCTGAATCTGAGAAAGCAGTGGAAATTGTGCTTAATAGCTTATACTTGGCTTTTACCTGAGACACTGTGTCTTTGTACACATTATTATCTTAATAATGTTATCATAGTTTTGAACCTTTACTCTGCTGGTAGCAAATTATTCTACTTTTCTATGCAAATTGATGATTTTTAGAATATATAGACATACTGATATTCTTTATTTTTTGTAGAAATCATGCCTATGAGTATGATGAGAATAAGTGTCACAAGCAGGAAGTTCAAAACACCAACATATGAAAACTGTAGGAAAACAGTCAACCCTTGCAGTGTGAAAAATGATGTTTTTGTGATGATCCCTCAACCTGTAAGAGTTAAGAAGTTGGAAATTCTGAATTGAAGATTTTGTTGGAACTTACACTTCAGGAAGGATGCTTTATTTCAGTAGCAATTATTTGTAAAAGTAAAGAGATTCAAGAAGACATAAATGAGAGCAAAACACCCAAGATAAAACAAACAAAAATGCTGGAATAGAAATGTATGATGACGGTAATAATGGGGAAATGCACTACACCTACAAAGAGCGACTTAGCGTCATTTTTGTACTCATAGATATAATGCAAGGTTTTGTGCTGATTTGGTGATTAGTATCAGTATTATTACGGATAATTGCTGGAATAATTAACTTCGAGAAATGGAGTAATAACTTTGGGTAACCCGATCAGTTTGTCACATGCAGTCAAACTTATGAACAACGGCAGCTCAATCATATGTCAATGGAAACCACAAAATTGGCTGCTGTTAACAGGTGACTTTGTTCGGAGATGTAGACAGTTGATATAGTTTCATCATACGAAACATTGTTTATCAAATCAAGTTTTATTATCAATTAATTGCCAGATAAACTGCGTGTTTTTCAGTTTCATTGTAATAAATCAAACAATTAACTAAAACTGCTCGCTCTAAGATTTTGGTAAAATAATAAATTTCTTCAAACTGCATGAACTGTATGTAAATAATGTAGTTTTGAACGTTATGGTGTTATAAAAAGACTCCAGTATAAATTCATGTCACGTACATCTCTAAATTTTGAAAAATACCCTACCATTATAGTGTAGCGGTGCCTTGTAACCAACATTTTCAATCGATTTCTGCAAATTCCAACCTAGATCTTTGCTTATTTTTTTATTTAGGCTGCGTTTTTGGTACGTGGCATTCCCTGTTTGATATTATTTTTGTTTTTAGTTTTATACTGATGAATAAAAATGTCAACTTTTCTGAAAAATACCTTTTTAACGGTAACTGAGAGCGAGCAGCTTAAACGTGAATGCATTAATAAGCTGAAATAAACAATTGTTAGTTGCACAATGTAAAATGCAACTCCAAATTGTGAAGATATTCTACATCAAATAAACAATCAAGCAATTAAAAGAGCCGATTTTCAGTAATTACCGGACAGTTTCATCTGATTAATTGCATGTGTTTGCTTCAGATGTGAAGGTGACAATTAAATGTTAGAACCTCTTCTAATTATCAAAAGCATCTTAATTTATTGCGCCCGTCTTTTGAGGTGCAAACAACTTTACAAGAAACAAAAGCCAGCTGTTAAAATTTCAGTGGGCGTTCGCATCACAGTCCCGATTACAGGATGCTTTTCACTGGCCACTGACCGCGGACGGCAGGTGACTGCTGTTCCCAGTCTTTTAAAAGAGCAAATTTGGATGGGGGATATTCTGACTGGCTGTTGTCAGCAGGTGACCTCTAGTTAAAGGTGACCTTTTGCACAAGTTTGACTGTATTGTCAAATTAGAATATTGATTAGATACTGATTTTTAATGAAGACAACAGAAAAAGTGTAAAATTTAGGGCAGTTGTATGTAAAAATTTAAATTTTTATTGAGCCCGCCTGCAGTGAGCCTGATATAGTTGTAACTTTTGGCGGTTCGGTGTATATGCTTGCGTCCGTCCGTCCGATTTTGTCCGGACCATATCTTTTTCATGCATGAAGGGATTTTGATGTTATGTGGCACAAATGTTCCCATCATGAGAGGGAGTGTCATGCGCAAGAACCAGGTCCCTAGGTCTAAGGTGAAGGTCACACTTGGAGGTTAAAGGTCAAATTCAAGAATGACTGTCCGGAGCATATCTTTTTCATGCATAGAGGATTTAATTTAACTTGGCACAAATGTTCTCCATCATCAGACAGTGTCATGCGCAAGAACCAGGTCCCTAAGTCTAAGGTCAAGGTCACACTTGGAGGTTAAGTTCAAAGTCAAGAATATCTTAAAGTTGTCTGGAGCATTTCTTCTTTATGCATAGAGGGATTTTGATGTTACTTTGTACAAATGTTCACCACCATGGGCTACCCTTGTTTTTAGAATTACTTCCCTTTGTTGTTACCATAAATAGCTTATATTGTAACTTTTTATTACTGGCCGTAGAGAAAAATCGAGACCACTTTTCTGTGGCTCAATATGCATGTTACATCAAATATTTAGGTATATTTTGACCCATATCTGCTTGGTTGGGGTTAGCCCTTTTGATATATGGTGGGCTCGACATGTTTGCACGTGGGCATCTGGTTTAAATAGTTCACTAAAAACACTTGACAATGATGCCCAATACATGGGATAAATTTCAAGTATTTGCATTAAAATGGTGATGAAATATAGCTGTGAATTTAATATCAAATGGTCAGAATATGCGTTTGAAATTTTGAAAGAGAATATAATGCGGTCAGTCTGCACATAAACTTAATATTTGCTATAACTTTGCCATTTCTTAATATTTCTTTATCAAACTTCCCAATTGTATTGCTTATGATGAAAAAGTCGTCATACCACCAGATTTTGTAGGTAAGGGTCATAGTTGACAAAAGTTATGCCCCTATATTGTGCTTAGATTTTGTCACCAAAACTTAATGTTGGCTATAACTTTGCCATTTCTTAAGATTTCTTCATCGTACTTTCAAGTTGCATTGCTATTGACATAAGGTTTATAATGTACTCAAATTGTGTATGTCAAGGTCATTTTTGACAGAGTTATGCCCTTTCGTATTATTTTTGATTGTGTCACAAAAACCTAACATTGGCTATAACCTGATAACTTTGACATTTCTTATAGCTGCTTGCTCTCAGTTACTGTTGATTTTTTTTTAAAGATTGACACTTTATTCATTAGAATAAAATGAAAGACTGTCCAGAATCAAAATATAAGCAAGAATCTAGGAAGAAATTGATGTAAAATGTTGGTTACATGGAACTGCCACTTAACATGTTTATATTGAAATTCAAAAGCGTTTGCTTATTTTGTAAATTTAGGAATATACCTGACTTAAATTATGCTGGAGTCTTTTTATATGACCATATGTTCTAAAATACGTTATTTACATGCAGTTTTGAGATCTTTATTTTTAACCAAAATCTGAGAGCGAGCGTTTTTAACATCAAATTTTCAAATTGTATTGTTAATGACAAAAGAACGTGATGCCACAAAATTAGTAAGGTCACAGTAATAGGTTACAGGTTATGTCCTTTTTGTGCTTCGATTTTGTCACAAAACCGGTAGTTATTTTGACAAAGTGTAAGGGCGACACAAGTGTTCTTTTCAACGCCAATCTTAGTTTATGGTTAATACAATCATGTACTTTCCAGACGCATCCTGATCTTATAAATCATAAAGAAGAACATGATTGTTGTTGTTGTTGAAGCTTCCCTTATAGTTATCAATTCAAAGTCTTGTGTATACGGCACATATATCATTAACCACTTGAAGTATTAATTTAAAACTTTGTTGTAGTGTTCAGGTTAGTCTTGACTTAATAACTTACTCTTTATGGTCATTTTTGCACTTTGATAATACACAGTTCTTGTCTTTGCCTTTTACTGCCCAAACATTTATTTATTGGTAAACACTGAGAAAAGTTAATTTAGCTGTCTTATGGACAGCTCTTGTACGCTTTAAAATAAGTTATGCTAACTTTATATATTATATTTATACAATAATAGCATGATGTTACTTTATTATTATACCCCCAGAAACAAAGTTTTAGGTGTATATAAAGTCATCCTGTCATTGGTCGGTCGGGTGGGCAGGCGGTCTGTTGCATTTCCTTGTCTGGAGCATAACTTGAAAACTACTAGTTGGAATTGAATACAACTTCATACAATGGTCAAGCACATTGAGAGGAAGTGCAGTGAACAAGAACCATAACTCTATCTTGACTAATTACAGAGTGTGCCCTTTGTTACTTTTCTTTGTCTGGAGCATAACTTGAAAACTACTTGTTTGAATTCAATACAACTTCATACAATGGTCAAACACAGTGAGAGAAAGTGCAGTGCACAGGAACCATTAGTCTATCTTGACTACAGAGTTATTGCCCTTCTTTTTCCTTGTTTGAGCATTACTTGAAAAGTACTGGTTGGAATTCAATACAACTTCATACAATGGTCTACAATGAGAGGAAGTACAGTGTACAAGAACCATTACTCTATCTGTACTCATTCACTAGTTATTGCCCTTGTTTTTACTTCCTTGTTTGGAGCATAACTTGAAAACTACAGGTTTGAATTCAATACAACTTCATAAAGTGGTCCCAGCACAATTAGAGGAAGTGCAGTGTACAAGAACCATAACTCTATCTGACAAATTTAAGGATTATTGCCAGAACAATATCTCTATTTTGTTTTTTTGCAAGGTATTCTGTTACTGAACTTCCTCAGTTTATAAACAGTCTTCTTTCAGGGGTATTAATAACATTTTAGTGATAGGTCTAGTTTTTATGGGTATGG
>JAFMSR010000597.1:0-49028 GCA_022818135.1 Saxidomus purpurata
CGGAACCCTTCAATCCTGAGGTGAATGCTCTACTATTGTTGTCACTAAATATTTAGGGTAACTAAGTTGTGTTAAAGATCACTTTGATGGTAAAGGTTATACCTAGGGCTCAAAATGTGATAAAGTGTTATATACCAGTATTTCATGTATTAATCTGTCCGCTTGTTTTCATTTTTGTTGATGAAACTTCAACTACACATTTAAGTCTCTCAGTTTCTGCGTTCATGGTTTAGTTTATGGGCGGCCTTGATTCACATGTAACAGGTATTTTCCAGTAATTACTAACCAGTGTACAGGGTTGTCTTTAGTGAATAGTTGTCATCGATAAGGGTCTTGATGGTCTTGACATCATTGCAGTCACAGGGGTCATACACACTGCAGATGTTGCAGGTAATGTGTTGTTGTACTTAATTTGATAATGAAAACATAATCAGATTAAAGGACAAGGTCATGAACATTTGTGTAACTGTTTAATGCTGTACTCTGTGCTGTCAAAGGTTTGAATGAATTATTGAAAGATGACCTAAAAACTAATCTTAGTTTATGGGCGGCCTTGATTCACATGTGCATTTACTTACATGTACATTTTTCTTGGTCTGTAGAGGTTGCCGTACACAACTTATGGCTGTATTTTAGTTTGCATATACATTGTATTAGCTGATTACATATACATTGTATTAATTGTTTGTAGCTATGTATCTTTTATGTGACAATTGTAGTACTGCAGGGATTCAAGCATTTAATTAAAAATTTAATTAATTAGAAAATAACAGCCCATTCCATGCCATGCCCCTACCATGCCACACCAAGCCAAGCCCTGCCTAGCCATTCCTTGCCAAGCCCACTCACCCTAGCCAGCCCAGCCCAGCCTTGCCTTGCCTTGCCTTGCCTGCTCTGCCTTGCCTAACCCTGCCCTGCCCTGCCTAACGTTGCCCTGCCCTGCCCTGCCCTGCCCTGCCCTGCCCTGGCCTGGCCTGTCCTGCCCTGCCCTGCCCTGCCCTGCCCTGCCCTGCCCTGCCCTGCCCTGCCCTGCCCTGCCCTGCCCTGCCCCGCCCCGCCCCGCCCCGCCCGCCTCGCCTTGCCTCGCCTAGCTTAGCCTCACCTTAGTCTTCTCTTTACTTAACTTAAAAGGTATCTTGTTTGCATGTCATATTAGGAGGAGCTCTGTTTAAAATTTACTTACTGTATGTATGATGAGAGCGCTACAATTTTCACATAGAAAATGCATATCTAAAACAGTTGGGACAGTAAATTCAGTCTTAGTTGTGGAAAGATCACCTTGAAGTCCACGGTCTCACTAATATTGACTGAATTTGAAATAACGTTACACAGTTGTCAAAAGGTGTGTCATGTGCAACATCCAGACAGCTACCATACACTTAAGACTTAGGACTCAAAGTTGTAATCAAATGTTGTGTTCTCCATGCAGGGCAGAACTCCATCCACTTTTTTCTTTACTTATTAAAAAACTACAACTACACATTTTAGTAAGGACTGTTATGGTGATTTTTATGAATAAAAATTTTAACAGAACAGAATTAAGTGATTGATATTGAAGTGATTAATTGATATTAAGGACATCTAAATATTAAGATATGGCTTCTATATTGTATGCAGGCAATAGCTAGGTCTTTACACTGGATGGTTTTCCTTTTTAATTTTGTTGAATATTTTGGTATTTTTAAATATTTGACTTGCTTAATTCAAATGGTAAAGTCTTAACATTCCCTCCTATGCACTGCACTTCTCCCTTGCATGTTTAAGGCTTTTGCCACTTGAAATTTTGCAAGTCAAGTTTTTTGACGTGTAGCTCAGTTTTTTCATAGTATGAAGGGAAATCAGACAGAAAGGACCTACTTAAATATCTCTGTAGTCAGCTGTGTACTTTTGATTGTCACAGGCTTCTAATAAGGTAGTATGTTTATTTAAGGGACTGTGTTAAAAGGACTGTTATGGCCAGTCATATTTGAACAATGTATCTCAATTATCATATGTTGAAAGTTTGTATTGTAGGTTCTCTGTTTTCTTAATAAAAATATCAGTAGAACTGTTGTGGAGGTGAAAGGTTTATTTTTAAAAGTCATTTTTTAAGCACTGATGTTTATACCTATAGGTAGCAGGATTCAGGATAACTGACTTGTCTAGGCACTAACCTGAGATTCAACCTTATACTTAACTATGTGTTTTTGCTCTACATTGAGACATGGTTTTCTGTCTGTGACGCTCTTTACTAGCTGCACTTGGAAAGCATTGCCTTTGTGTAGTTGATGTTAAAGCCAAAGTGTGTTGTTCGTCTACAAGCTTTACTCATGGAGGATTAAGTCCTCGCCTCGATAGCCTAGTGGTAGAGCGTCCGCTTCAAGTGCGGGAGGTCGTGGGTTTGCTACCTGGCCGCGTCATACCAAAGACGTAAAAAATGGTACCAGCAGCTCCCTTGCTTGGCGCTCAGCATTAAAAGGGAAACTGGCTTCTCTTCTCTCAAACCCTCACGGCAATGGATACCATCAGGAATGAGGTGTCGAGAGTGATTAATATAAGTTGAATAACTTGACAGATTGGAATTATATGAGTGTATGAGTATGGAATTATATGAGTGTATGAGTATGCTATGTAACTAAGTATATAATGAATACCTGGTGGGCATCTTTGTTTGCTTTCAAATGAAAAGGAATGAATATGCAAAAGTCCCGATTTCATTGGTCTGCAAATAAAGCTGCCCACTTAAGGTATTTTTGTTTCAATTTATTTCAGATAAACAAAACATTTTTGAAGATGCAAGTACTCCTCTGGACTATTCAACAAAGAATTCCAGTTGCCCATCACAAGGGACACCATCGCTAATATTGCCTCTTCCACACCTCCGAAAAGAAAAAATGCACAACGTCATTTTAGCAAGTTAGTATGTTTTTTTTTATGTGAAATAGTGAACATTTGGCATGAGAATGCTAGATGCAATGGTTAACTTACTTATCTGTCATAGAAACCTTCCTTTGATAAAGATACATACTTGTTCCCCATTTCTTTGCAACATTACAGATGTGTATGTGATAAAATGTTTCTGATTTAACGTCTTAATATTTAAAAAAAATTGTACATTTATAACCATATGTTTTTGGGGGTGTGTTTGGGTAGTCTATGGGTGCCTGTGGTAAAGAGTCACCAAAGAAAATGCAATTTGTTTTAGTCAATGTAATTTTGCACTTTTAAAAACATATTTTTCGTAGGTTTTTATTTTGTAAAAAAGTCTTTTTAAGACACAATCATTTTTTTGAAAATAAGAAATGATTCAGCATTTATGACTGCTCCTACCATGAACTTCACCAGGTTTCACATCATGTTCTCTGAACTTATGTTTCTTTTATTTCTATTTTCAGGTGAAACAAAACAGGGGTATTTTCCGGTACGGTAATTACTAACCAGTGTACAGGGTGGTCTTTAGTGAATAGTTTTCTTCGCATCAACCAGGGTCTTGATCGTCTTGACATCACTGAAGTCACAGGGGTCATACACACTGCAGATGTTGCAGGTAATGTGTAGTTGTAGTTAATTTGATAATGAAAATATAATCAGATTAAGGGACAAGGTCATAAACATTTGTGTAACTATTTAATGCTGTACTCTATGTGCTGTCAAAGGTTTGAATGAAATTATTGAAAGATGACCTAAAAACTAATCTTAGTTTATGGGTGGCCCTGATTCACATGTAACAGGTATTTTCCAGTAATTACTAACCAGTGTACAGGGTTGTCTTTAGTGAATAGTTGTCATCGATAAGGGTCTTGATGGTCTAGACAACATTGCAGTCACAAGGGTCATACACACTGCAGATGTTGCAGGTAATGTGTAGTTGTAGTTGATTTGACAATGAAAACAAATACAGATTAAATAACATTGAATAACCGTAGAGTATGTTTGTTCATATTGATATAGGTAGTCAACCATGGTAACATAGATCATTTATGGAAGACCTGAAAACTGGTCTAAGTTTATAAGTGGTTTTCATTCACATGTGCTTTTACTCACATGTACATATCCCTTTTGATTATGATTTTAAAGTCTGTGAAGGTTGTTGTAAAACATTTATAGCTTTTCTTTTAGTTTGCATCCATTAATTGTTTGCAGGTGTGTGTCTTTTATGTGACAGTTGTATTGCCAGATAGATAGATAGATAGATAGATAGATAGATAGATTTAGTAGTGTAGATAGATAGATAGGTAGATAAATTTAGTAGTGTAAAATAAAATAAATGAATAAAAAACAATAAAAATAAAGAAATTTAATTAATTAATTAATTAATTAATTAGATTAAAATTAGGGTTTTAAGATAATAAATAAAAACTAATATCAATGAAAAGTTATTAATAAAAATAAATCAATTAATTGATCAATTGATTAATCAGTCAATCAATTAATTTATTAATTAATTAGATTTAAATTAAGATTTTAAGATATTAGCAATAAATAATAACTAAAATGTAATAGTACTAAAAAAAAAGGCACTACAATGTTCACATAGAAAATTCACACCTGAAACAGCTTCATCAAAAGATCAAGTTGTGTTAAAGATCACTTTGAATGGTAAAGGTTATACCTAGGGCTCAAAATGTGATAAAGTGTTATATACCAGCATTTCATGTATTACTCTGTCCGCTATGTATTACTCTGTTCATTAAGTTGATGCCAAAGTGTGTCATTTGTCTGCAACCATTTGTCATAGTTGGATGAAGTGCTCTTCTGTGAGTGGGTCTGGTTCCTTGTGTTGCAGTTCACTTTTCTATACAGATTTCCAAATCTTAATGTCTGAACAAAACATGCATTGTCAAATTTGTATGGAACAATTGCTGTCTGAGTACAATGTCTAGTTTAGTCTATTCTACAAAGGTAAGAAGTCGGGAAGAGTGATAGGAGTAGTGCATATAATTCTTAGTTCACTCATAATGGAATCAACATTGAAGAGAGTTAGGCAATAGGGAAATATCTGTGTCTTGGTTAAGGACACTACCAGCATTGGCAGGGATCAAACCCGGAACCCTTCAATCCTGAGGTGAATGCTCTACTATTGTTGTCACTAAACATTTAGGGTAACTAAGTTGTGTTAAAGATCACTTTGATGGTAAAGGTTATACCTAGGGCTCAAAATGTGATAAAGTGTTATATACCAGTATTTCATGTATTAATCTGTCCGCTTGTTTTCATTTTTGTTGATGAAACTTCAACTACACATTTAAGTCTCTCAGTTTCTGCGTTCATGGTTTAGTTTATGGGCGGCCTTGATTCACATGTAACAGGTATTTTCCGGTAATTACTAACCAGTGTACAGGGTTGTCTTTAGTGAATAGTTGTCATCGATAAGGGTCTTGATGGTCTTGACATCATTGCAGTCACAGGGGTCATACACACTGCAGATGTTGCAGGTAATGTGTTGTTGTACTTAATTTGGTAATGAAAACATAATCAGATTAAAGGACAAGGTCATGAACATTTGTGTAACTGTTTAATGCTGTACTCTATATGCTGTCAAAGGTTTGAATGAATTATTGAAAGATGACCTAAAAACTAATCTTAGTTTATGGGCGGCCTTGATTCACATGTGCATTTACTTACATGTACATTTTTCTTGGTCTGTAGAGGTTGCCGTACACAACTTATGGCTGTATTTTAGTTTGCATATACATTGTATTAGCTGATTACATATACATTGTATTAATTGTTAATTGTTAATTGTAATTACATCTAAATATTAAAGTATGACTTCTATATTGTATGCAGTCAATAGCTAGGTCTTTTGATCAACACTACAATCAACACTATCACTTAGAAGTGTTGGGTTAGTGGAGAGAAATGGAGTGGGCACAGACGGAATTTTTTTTCAGCTTCAAGGCCTGTCTTGTGCCACAATCTGTTGATCAACACTACAATCAACACTATCACTTAGAAGTGTTGGGTTAGTGGAGAGAAATGGAGCGGGCACAGACGGAATTCTTTTTCAGCTTCAAGGCCTGTCTTGCGCCACAATCTGTTGATCAACACTACAATCAACACTATCACTTAGAAGTGTTGGTTTAGTGGAGAGAAATGGAGCGGGCACAGACGGAATTCTTTTTCAGCTTCAAGGCCTGTCTTGCGCCACAATCTGTTGATCAACACTACAATCAACACTATCACTTAGAAGTGTTGGGTTAGTGGAGAGAAATGGAGCGGGCAGAGATGGAATTCTTTTTCAGCTTTAATGCCTGTCTTGCGCCACAATCTGTTGATCAACACTATAATCAACAGTATCACTCAGCAGTGTTGGTTTAGTGGAGAGAAATGGAGCGGGTACAGATAGGATTTTATTTCAGCTTTAATGCCTGTCTTGCGCTACAATCTGTTGATCAACACTACAATCAACACTATCAGTTAGAAGTGTTGGTTTAGTGGAGAGAAATGGAGCGGGCACAGATAGGATTTTTTTCAGCTTTAATGCCTGTCTTGTGCCACAATCTGTTGATCAACACTATAATCAACACTATCACTTAGAAGTGTTGGTTTAGTGGAGAGAAATGGAGCGGGCACAGATAGGAATTCTTTTTCAGCTTCAAGGCCTGTTTTATGCCACAATCTGTTGATCAACACTACAATCAACACTATCACTTAGAAGTGTTGGTTTAGTGGAGAGAAATGGAGCGGGCACAGACGGAATTTTTTTCAGCTTTAATGCCTGTCTTGCGCCACAATCTGTTGATCAATACTATAATCAACAGTATCACTCAGCAGTGTTGGTTTAGTGGAGAGAAATGGAGCGGGCACAGATAGGATTTTATTTCAGCTTTAATGCCTGTCTTGCGCCACAATCTGTTGATCAACACTATAATCAACACTATCACTTAGAAGTGTTGGTTTAGTGGAGAGAAATGGAGCGGGCAGAGACAGAATTTTTTTTCAGCTTTAATGCCTGTCTTGTGCCACAATCTGTTGATCAACACTATAATCAACACTATCACTTAGAAGTGTTGGTTTAGTGAAGAGAAATGGAGCGGGCACAGATAGGATTTTTTTTCAGCTTTAATGCCTGTCTTGCGCCACAGTCTGTTGATCAACACTACAATCAACAGTATCACTCAGCAGTGTTGGTTTAGTGGAGAGAAATGGAGCGGGCACAGATAGGATTTTTTTTCAGCTTCAATGCCTGTTTTATGCCACAATCTGTTGATCAACACTACAATCAACACTATCACTTAGAAGTGTTGGTTTAGTGAAGAGAAATGGAGCGGGCACAGATAGGATTTTTTTCAGCTTTAATGCCTGTCTTGCGCCACAATCTGTTGATCAACACTACAATCAACAGTATCACTCAGCAGTGTTGGTTTAGTGGAGAGAAATGGAGCGGGCACAAACAGAATTTTTTTTCAGCTTTAATGCCTGTCTTGCGCCACAATCTATTGATCAACACTATAATCAACAGTATCACTCAGCAGTGTTGGTTTAGTGGAGAGAAATGGAGCGGGCACAGATAGGATTTTTTTTCAGCTTCAAGGCCTGTCTTGTGCCACAATCTGTTGATCAACACTATAATCAACACTATCACTTAGAAGTGTTGGTTTAGTGGAGAGAAATGGAGCGGGCACAGACGGAATTTTATTTCAGCTTTAATGCCTGTCTTGTGCCACAATCTGTTGATCAACACTATAATCAACAGTATCACTCAGCAGTGTTGGTTTAGTGGAGAGAAATGGAGCGGGCACAGATAGGATTTTTTTTCAGCTTCAATGCCTGTTTTATGCCACAATCTGTTGATCAACACTACAATCAACACTATCACTTAGAAGTGTTGGTTTAGTGAAGAGAAATGGAGCGGGCACAGATAGGATTTTTTTTCAGCTTTAATGCCTGTCTTGCGCCACAATCTGTTGATCAACACTACAATCAACAGTATCACTCAGCAGTGTTGGTTTAGTGGAGAGAAATGGAGCGGGCACAAACAGAATTTTTTTTCAGCTTTAATGCCTGTCTTGCGCCACAATCTGTTGATCAACACTATAATCAACAGTATCACTCAGCAGTGTTGGTTTAGTGGAGAGAAATGGAGCGGGCACAGATAGGATTTTTTTTCAGCTTCAAGGCCTGTCTTGTGCCACAATCTGTTGATCAACACTATAATCAACACTATCACTTAGAAGTGTTGGTTTAGTGGAGAGAAATGGAGCGGGCACAGACGGAATTTTATTTCAGCTTTAATGCCTGTCTTGTGCCACAATCTGTTGATCAACACTATAATCAACAGTATCACTCAGCAGTGTTGGTTTAGTGGAGAGAAATGGAGCGGGCACAGATAGGATTTTTTTTTCAGCTTCAAGGCCTGTCTTGGGCCACAATCTGTTGATGCTTTACTTTACATTGGTTCATAAAATTTAAAATGAATTGAAAACTCCCACATGCTAGTCTTTGAAGAATTAAAAGGATGTACTGTTTGTTGTTTTACAGTTACAAAATACCGCTTGCGAATCGTACAAAAGAACCTGGTACCAAATCAACCGATGTACACCTGAGGATAGCATTGTCCACCTGACAATTACGATGTCCAACTGATGACACCGATGTGATTTGAACCATGATCTATAGTACACTGGTGGCGGTTTGTTATAACTTCCTTATTTAACAGCGATTTATCATAGTATTATGGTCAATATCGCGCACTTGTTAACAGCAGAATATATGTTAAATGATTTTTGCAGCTACAACTGTGTGTACACCTTTATATCAGAAGTTCCTAACGTAAAAATAATTTAATCTTATTAGTGTTTATGATAAGGAAATTGAACATTTTTGAAGAATTAAACAGGCAAATTTTAATGAAAAATGATACAAGTTTACAGGTACAGAATATGTGTTTGTGAAGCGTACAACAGAAGTACCGATTGCCAATTGACGACACGGATGGGCAAGCTGATCATGATCTACATTGATGGCACCAACAATTGGTTTGTTATAACTTACTATATTTACAATGACAGTATCACATAATTCCGGTCCATACTGGAATCAAAGGCAGTAAACCTGTCGTTCTAGGGAGTTAATTTTGGTTGATGTTACACATACTGAGATTATAAATGACATACTCACTAGTTGCATATGTTAAACTTCACTCTTGTTAATTCTTTGTTTGCAAAAACTCTGACTGTATATACACATTTAAATAAGACTTCTATAAATATCCAACGGTTGAAGCTAATTAAGTTTTATTAAAAATGAAGTGGGTACTGATATGAGATTACAAGTTTACAGATACAGAATACAACAGAAATTTGGTAGCTCGCCAAATGATTTCTACCCGAGGACCCCTGTGGGCATCTTGACTTTGGTCTACAATGGTTGCAACGGACTGTTTTGTCGCCTCAACCGGGTTTGTTATAACTTACTTTTTTTGCAATGATTTATCACATGATTATGGTCCGCTCTTGTCACAAAGGCAGAGTCACTGGTCAGTGGCACGATAGTTTAGAATAATTAGTTTACATCGGCTATGTAGTATCATTAAAGTCGCCAGCTGAGAAAATGTTAAAAGACCACGATTGTTATATACTTGGCCGGCCGCAGATTCGACTTAGTTAAAACATTTAACCATACATTCCATTAGTTGTTACTGTTCACATATTTGATTTATTAAATCTACTATATATATATATAACAAGAAAAATAGAGTAAACACTTTAACATGCAGATAAGAAGTATTGTTATAAAATAACTCAAAGTTTACAGGTACCGGTACAGGACATTCGTTTGTGATACAACAGAACAGTGGTGTGGAATCAACCGAGTGTCACCTGACAACACCTGTATGCAAAGTGATCATGATCTGCATTGCAAGTGAAGTACGACTGTGTCAACTGAATCAGGTTTGTTTAAACTCATTTATTTGACATCAACTTATCGTTTCGAATTATCTATTACAATGAATGGGTTGATTATGGATGTACTTGTCACAAAGGCGGGGTCACTTAACGTCAGCAAAGTAAATGTTAACCAACCAATATTGTTACATACTTGGCACGTTGCAGCATCGACTGTATATACACATTGACATTTACTGTTTAAAGACAGTTTAATACTTGTAACAAGAAAAATGACTTAAACATTTATAAAAAAAGAAAAAACGCATACATGTTTTGAAGAGAGACTCTTATGCTGCTAGCAGTTTAAGATTCAGTAACCTTTTTCTGAATTCTCAACTCACACTCTTATTACATAATACTACAAGGGGTTTTGGGGATAAAAAGGACAAGGTAAGACGTTCAGACAAACGGAGAGATGAAAAAATATTGATCTAATTACATATTACAGAAGAAAGAACAGCGCTGATAATGGAATTTTATTCTGTTATAATTCATATGCACATTAGAAAACGAATTTGTCAAAAAAATATTTAAAAGTAAATTTGACCGTAAAAACGTAAGTTATGAATGACGCATGATTAATATGGTGCACAAGAAAGTGAATATTTCAAGAGCATGGAGATGGATTTCCTAATCAAAATGGAAAATCAAGCTTTATGAGGAGCTCAAGACAAACTTTGCTCCATCTGTCTGCGTTTGTGTGGTCTTTACTTGTCGTTTAAGTGCTGGAAACTCATTGATACAATAAGAATACAAACACGTTTTCCTTTTTCCTAACAGATAGCTATGCCGGAGACTACAGAAGATGAAACAAGGATTCGAGCCATACAACACCTTTGGCGGTAAAGTGTTAACAGAAGAAAATATTTGCCATTTCTGGTGTGTATATTTATAAGTTTTTCTGTCTCGTTATAGAAAAATGACATGTGTTGTTCTATACATGTATTCCTCGATATCAGTTTACTTTTTGTATCGTCCGGAGAACAAAAACTTAACGTTGGCTTTAACTTTCAAATTGTATTGCTTATAACAAAAGGGTTGTGATGCTGCCAAGTTTTGTAGGTCAAGGAAGATATTTCTATCCGCTTGGTTTGTCATATATGTTATCTTTTCCATGCAGATGGTTTGGCCAATTTCCTTATATATGGATGGCATACCAGAATTCCACTGAAAACATCAGTATTAGAGTCGTGTCCCGCTGACGCTGTTTCCTAAAATTATATAGGATAATTGTTGGTTTAAATCTTATATCACGTAATAATTTAAAATTTCAGCACCAAAAGTAAAATATTATTATATAACATCAAAACCAACATTTTTCTGTTTATTTTAGCAAAGCAAACATATGACGTCACTTTAATAAATTGATATGTTTTGCAGGTTAATACAGATTCCCGAGGGCATGTGTATTCCTGGTCGGTGTAGTTTAGATGGATTGTCGTTTTATGTAGCACGAACACTCTCACTGAAACTGTGAAAGATTGCATGAAGGTGATGTCAAACCGTTTGCTCACTGCATAAATCACAAGTTCGTGAAAATGACAAGACCCCAAAGCAAGTCCTTCTTGCTATTGCCCGAATCTCATTGACTCAGAATAGTCTTGTTGAGGTAATTATTAATTTCCTAACTGACCGTAAACTTTTCCTACAGGTCGCAATTTTCATTTGTTTTTGAAGGATCACTTTAACCTGTAAATGTTTCCTATTGTCTTTGGGTCAGTGGGTCAATGGTCAAGGTCAAAGTGACCTCTGATAGTGCACACCTTAGCTTGGTACCAACCACCAATGCAAAGTTTTATTCCATTCTGGCCATGTGAATTGGAGATGAAGTGCGCACTAATAATTATATGTACACTGAATTGAAGAAAAATGAACCGTAGATACTACCTCATTATCTACTGTGCTAACTGGATATTCAGAATGCAAACATGTGTATGTGACAGGAAGTTGCTGTTTGTAGTTACTGTTTATAGCTTTTTGATACAACCTTCTTGACTTCTTAAAACATGTATATAAATTATAATAAAAATGATGGAATGTTAGTGAGGACTTTAACACTTACGCTTCAGGTACTAAGACGTATCTCAAATACAGAACGAGAAAATCCACTCGCAGAATGGTTAATTGCAAATTATGAATCAGGTAAGTGTGCAATTTTTCTTGTTTATAAACGCTGGCGCCTTGTTAAAGCAAAACTCAGAATACAAGCCATCGACCAAACCCCCTCCACTTAAAAGGTTGATACTTACACAAATAGACCTAGGGAGCTTATACATGTTCATAATCATAGCTAAGTTTTCAAAACGGAATTGTCTTGTCATTCATTTGGAGAGTAAATGTATCATTTCTAGTTCATAGGGTTTGCTCACACTGAACAAAATGATAGAAGTTATTTCTGTGAAAGTTTAAATTTAATATTTAAAAGCTATCCCTATCCTTACTGGGAAAATGTCAACTACATGCACAGTGTTTCTTTCATTATTTCTAATAATCGGTTTGTCTATTTTTATTTTCAGAACTTGATGATAATACAGTATCCACCCTGTTACATGAATCATGGCAGTTTACGTGTACAGCAACTATAGACATTGTTTAGAGTTCCAAAACTTCAAATGCCTTCATTTTTATGAACTACTTTGTGCCTAGTAAATGAACCGGGTTCGCTGACGTTCTTAGCTACTATAGTCTTTGAGTGATAAGGGACATCTGTTTTTTTCTTGTGTTGATTGACTGGCATAGTGTTGAAGATGAGAATAGTGGATTGTTGACTGCTAGGAGCGTGTTAAAACAGTTTTGACTACTGTAGCTTTCTATGACTGTATGCCGAGAGACATGAATGAGATAGTTGTTCATTAAGACACTGCAGTATGCATTGAAATATCATCACAGGATTTTTACTGGACTAAAAGAGTTTCATGTTTTAGAGCTCAACGCTAGATTATGAATTTTGTTAATTTGTATTTTGCGGGTCTTAATTTTAAAGGCCAACTCCTGCATTTTCATTACCTTTAAAAATGCGTGCGAAACTGACTGTTTTAGATCTAAATGGTACATTTATGAATGTCTATATTTTTTCATCAGTCTGTCATTTAAATATAACGCTTTCATTTTAAGCAGTTTTAGACTCTCAAATGGAACGTTAATTTTGGTGTTGTACCAGCAGCTTTAAAAATCTTTAAATGAATTTTATTTAAGAAATCCTGTTAAAATTCATGTTAAATACTTTGTTATAAGAGCTTTCACTTTAGGAGATTGTACAAAAATCATTTAAATATCGACCAATAGAAACAGTTTTTAAATTGCATCAACATCAAATCTCAGTGTTGTACACAATTTTCTACTTTTTTAGAAATGGATATTAACTTAACTCCTTTCTAGTTGTAACTCTGTAAGAACGATCTTAGGGGGGTATATAGGAGTCACCCGGTGGTTGGTCGGTCGGTCGGTTGGTCGGTCGGTCGGTCGGGCGGTCTGTTGCATTTTCCTTGTCCGGAGCATAACTTGAAAACTACTAGTTGGAATTCAATACAACTTCATACAATGGTCAAGCACATTGAGAGGAAGTGCAGTGCACAAGAACTATAACTCCATCTTCACTAATTACAGAGTTATTGCCCTTTGTTACTTTTCCTTGTCCGGAGCATAACTTGAAAACTACTGGTTGGAATTCAATACAGCTTCATACAATGGTCAAGCACATTGAGAGGAAGTGCAGTGCACAAGAACCATAACTCCATCTTGACTAATTACAGAGTTATTGCCCTTTGTTACTTTTCCTTGTCCGGAGCATAACTTGAAAACTACTAGTTGGAATTCAAGACAACTTCATACAATGGTCAAGCACATTGAGAGGAAGTGCAGTGCACAAGAACTATAACTCCATCTTGACTAATTACAGAGTTATTGCCCTTTGTTACTTTTCCTTGTCCGGAGCATAACTTGAAAACTACTAGTTGGAATTCAATACAACTTCATACAATGATCAAGCACACTCAGAGGAAGTGCAGTGTACAATAACTATAACTCTATCTTGAATATTTACTGAGTTATTGCCCTTTGTTACTTTTCCTTGCCCGAAGCATAACTTGAAAACTACTAGTTGGAATTCACTACAACCTCATACAATGGTCAAGTACATTTAGAGGAAGTGCAGTGCACAGGAACCATAACTCAATCTTGACTCATTACAGAGTTATTACCCTTTGTTACTTTTCCTTGTCCGGAGCATAATTTGAAAACTTCTCGTTGGAATTGAATACAACTTCATACAATGGTCAAGCACAGTGAGAGGGAGTGCAGTGCACAGGAACCATAACTCCATCTTGACTAATTACAGTGTTATTGCCCTTTGTTACTTTTCCCTGTCTGGAGCATTTTTCGAAAACTACAAGTTGGAATTCAATACAACTTCATACAATGGTCAAGCACAATGAGAGGAACTTCTAAGAACAATATCTCTTTTTAGTGTGTTTGCAAGGTATTATGTTACTACGAACTTCTTCAGTTTATAAAGCAATCCTTTTGGGGGTATTAATCACATTTAGTGATAGCTCTAGTTTATTTTAAAATACGTTGTCTACACCCTGTTGAGTAATTGACATTGACACCGAGTGGGCGGTACAACTGTAGTCTGGGACTAAAGCTCTATCATTACTTCATCAGTAAATCAATTTTTCTTTATAAGAAAATCTAACATGATCATTTGACTTTAAAATTATTTGTCTTTTTTAAATTTTACTCAAAATGAGATATATTTAACATTTTCATATTTTTAAGTTGATAGATATATGATTTGTTGTTGGTATGGCATATAGAAAACGAAATAAGCTGAGGATATTGTGTTCTTTTTCAAATTTGGTTCTTTGTGTAGCCAAGTCTCTCATTTTATATTTTGTAAATTCTATAACATTATTACTTCGTAAATTTTAATGATGATCGAAAGATTCATATTTTTTCAAATTCGAGACAAGTGTTCAAATACAAATGTGTATACATTGTGTTTTTATGATATACATTTTGCGGTTTGACTTTACGTACACTATAAAAGGATTAGTATACACTTCCGTACGATATTATCTCTGTGTAGTTATTTTTAAGTTGATTAAATTAGATTTAAGTGTTATTCACACTTTTCTTTTTTATATTTTTGCACGTTTCCTAGGATAAGAAAAAGATACATGGACAAGCCTGTGCAAAAGAATATTCAATTATGCTCCAAATTGGAAAGCATAAATATATATAAAAAGTAGTTGTAGACAATCAGTGATGTAAATTAATACTAAGAGTTCAACAATTCAGACTAAGTGACATCGTTAAAGCCCCTTGATCCCTTTTGATATTACAATTGCTTTGAGCACAATCATTTCAAAGAAAGAAAGCAACTGGTTGCTATTTGTACAAGATAGTATCTGGTTTTAAATGCAGCACTGTAGTTTTTCAAAATGATGTTGTTCAAAAATCTAACAATACTTTTTTGTTAAGAATTGAAATAGATACGAAACATCTTTATGGCAACATGGTTTTAGTGCGAAAATAACAGTACTGAACAAAACTATCATATCTTCATCAGTTAATAAATTTCCCTTTATGAGAAAATCTAACATGATCATTGGACTTTAAAAAAAAAAAATGTTTTGCTGTTTGTATGGCAGATAGAAGGCGAAATAAGCTGGAGATATTGTGTACTTAAAAATTGTGTACTTAGTTTAGCGAAGTCTCTCCTCTTATATTTTAATTCTGTAACATTTTTCTTTCATAAATTTTAATATGATCTAAAGCATCTCATTTCCAAAAGATTAATATTTTTCAAATTTAAGACAGCCTTTTTTTGCATATCAAGGTTGACAGTTTTTCCTGCTTCTTACATATATGTCACCACCCCTTGTTGTATCGTTCTTTTGTATCATTGTCGCTTACTCAGCAGGTTGTAGGTTAGTAACAATAATAACAATAACAACAAAAATAATGATAACAATAATGATAACTAGAGCTATCACTACATGTGATTAATACCCCCAGAAAGAGGAAGTTCGTAGTAACAGAATACCTTGCAAAACAAACAACTAAAATAGAGATATTGTTCTTGGCAATAACTCTGTAATTACTCAAGATAGAGTTATGGTTCTTGTACACTGCACTCCCTCTCATTGTGCTGGACCATTGTATGAAGTTGTATTGCATTCCGACCGCTAGTTTTCAAGTTATGCTTTGCAACAAGGAAAAGTAAAAATGGGCAATAACTCAAATGAGTCACGATAGAGTTATGGTTCCTGTGCACTGCACTTCCTCTCAATGTACTTGACCATTGTATGAAGTTAAATTGAATTCCAACCAGTAGTTTTCAAGTTATGCTGCAGAGAAAGAAAAGTATCAAAGGGCAATAACTCTGTAATGAGTCAAGATAGAGTTCTGGTTCATAAGCACTGCACTTCCTTTCAATGTACTTGACCATTGTATGAAGTTGTATTGAATTCCCACCAGTAGTTTTCAAGTTATGCTACGGACAAGGAAAAGAAACAAAGGGCAATAACTCTGTAATTACTCAAAATAGAGTTATGGTTCTTGTGCACTGTACTTTCTCTTATTGTGCTTGACCATTGTATGTAGTTGTATTGAATTCCAACCAGTAGTTTTCAAGAAATGCTCCGGACAAGGAAAAGTAACAAAGGGCAATAACTCTGTAATGAGTCAAGATAGAGTTATGGTTCTTGAGCATTGCACTTCCTTTTAATGTACTTGACCATTGTATGAAGTTGTATTGAATTCCCACCAGTAGTTTTCAAGTTATGCTCCGGACAAGGAAAAGTAACAAAGGGCAATAACTCTGTAATTACTCAAAATAGAGTTATTGTTCATGTGCACTGCACTTCCTTTCAATGTACTTGACCATTGTATGAACTTGTATTGAATTCCCACCAGTAGTTTTCAAGTTATGCTCCGGACAAGGAAAAGTAACAAAGGGCAATAACTCTGTAATGGGTCAAGGTGGAGTTATGGTTCTTGTGCACTGCACTCCCCTCTCAATGTGCTTGACCATTGTATGAAGTTGTATTGAATTCCAACTCGTAGTTTTCAAGTTATGCTCCAGACAAGGAAAATACAACGGACCGCCTGACCGACCGACCAACCACCGGGTGACTCCTATATACCACCCCAAACTTCGTTTCGGGGGTATAATAATTGTAAACTGTAAACCATTAGAGTAATTTTTGCTCTTTTCACAAAGTAGTATTGATATTTCCTTACTTCCAAAACAAGACTTTTGTATCGTTTTCGTAGTTTGTTAATTATAATGTCGCAAAATTATTTATCCCCCTCACAGTACGAAATTATTCATTCATGAAAATAATAAGCACTAAAACTAGTTGGTTTTCAGTAAGTTTTTATTCTGTATTTTAAAATGTTTTTGCTACATTGTGTTGAGTAATTGACATCGATGCCGAGGGACAGTACCACTTTAGTATGGTGACATACGTGAGAGAAACAGGGATGACAGGGTCAAGAAAAATTCAATTTTCTTGCACGTTTTCATAGAATTATTAGAATTATATTGAGCTCCCACAGTTTAAAAAAATGGTCGCTATTTGTTCCCTTTTGATATAATTGCCTAGAGTACATTCATTTCAAAGAAAGATAGCAAGCTTTCCAGAGGAAGTCACAAATTTAAAAATATTTATAATTGAGTAGACATACATAGCATAATGTCTTGTGTGGAAATGTTTAGTTTGAATGTTAATGACCTAGACACTTCTCTCCCGCATTTTGAAAATTGCGGGTAACATTGTTATACATGTATATTGTCATTATTACATTCCTTGCCATGTCATATTTCCACATATTGTGTTTCTGTATATATGTTCATAGGCCTTATTGGCTTATTGTAAAATAAAGATTTCTATTTCTATTTAGTGAAGCCTGTGCAAAAGAGTTGCATCATTCGATCATGCACTAAATTGGAAAGCATGAATATATTTAATAGTAGTAGAAATTCAGTGATAGAAAGCAAAACAAGCTGAAGATAATGTGTACTTTTAAATTATTTAGTTTCTCCAAGTCTCTCATTTTCTATTTTGTAAATTCTATGACATGCTTTAGATTATAAAAATGTATTGATAACGATTAAAAAATTATAGACATCTGTTTTGTATATCAAGGTTTTTGTTTGGAAATAAGTAACATATAATTACATGTTTTGCAATCATATGTAAGTGTACCAAATTTGATTACATAAATACTCACAAACAAATCAGTAGGATGTTATCTCGGTGTAGATACCTTAAGTTGAATAAATCAGACCATAGTGGTATTCAGTTTTGTTTTTATCTTTTAGATCTGGAGCTCAATTTGCTACTTTTTAGCTCGACTTTCCGAAGAAAGTGATCGCTA
Organism: Saxidomus purpurata; assembly: GCA_022818135.1. Classification (NCBI taxonomy): domain Eukaryota; kingdom Metazoa; phylum Mollusca; class Bivalvia; order Venerida; family Veneridae; genus Saxidomus; species Saxidomus purpurata. Next base: position 18,258 of record JAFMSR010000597.1, read on the forward strand.
TCCTACTCACCTCAAAACCAGTTGAGATATTGCTTTGAAACTAACCATATTTGTTAACCATCATAACTCTGTCAAGGTTTTTGACCTAATAAAAGTGCATTGACCTTGGTTCAGTTTTAGGTACCACCCCACTGTATATCAAAACCATTACAGATATTGCAGGTAAAGTTGGCTCAGGTAAAGTTGGCTCATAATTTTTACTAGATGCTGAGTATTCATGTAAGTGTTTAGCAAATTGTACGTGTTTTGTCAGTAGGAATTTGACAACAAGTAATCTAGGAGATCTTTGTTATAGTACTATTGTTATAATAACTTTTATAATGCAATTAATAGAAGGTCCTTACGGACACGAGATAACTGATTTTTTTAAACGGATTGATAATGCTGTAGTTTTAGATGAATTTAATGGCTGACTGTGAGATATTGCTTTGAAAGTTGGACATCATTTCCCCAATCTATAGGCAAGAGATGAAAATAAATTTAATGGCCGACTTGTTAGCAACTTTAATTTTGAAAATTAGTCTGAAAGTAACCACTAAACTAGCATGTATAGTTGTGTTTAAAATATCTCATATTTATATCTGTAAATAAGACATTTTGCTAATAAATATATTTGTAAACAACAAATGTGATTATGTGATTATCCCTCTTTCCCTAATGACGTCTTTTTGTAAAAAGGGGAGAAAACTCTTTTCGACATGACTACGAAAACTATAGTTACCTCTCGTTTTTCCATACTACACCAGTTGCAAAATTCAGGGAAGGGCAGTCATTCTGATTTGACTTGTTTTCCCCAAAAATTCGAAGGAAAGTTACACTTGACTTACCGACTTGACTCAAAGGCAGTCGCTATTGTCTCCCTTTTTTCTCCCTCAAAGCCATTTGCAAAATTTAGGGTAAGTAACTCTTATCAATTTGATTGCCTGACAAAATCAGTTGTCTCCCTTTTTTCTGCATCAACACCATTTGCAAAAACTAGATGGGTGTTCAGTAGAATACTTGTGTCGCCCTCTTATGCTTTGTCAGAATAACCAACAATTTTGTGACAAAATCTAAGTGTAAAAAGGGTCATAAATATGACCTTGACCAACAAACTTTGGCGGCATCATGACCCTAATGTCATAAGCAATACAATTTGAAAGTTTGATGAAGAAATCTTAAGAAATGGCAAAATTATAGCCAACATTAAGTTTTCGTGACAAACTCTTAAGTACAAAAGGGGCATAACTCTGTCAAATATGACCTTGACCTACAAAATTTGGTGGCATCATGACCCTATTGTCATAAGCAATACAATTGTAAAGTTTGATGAAGAAATCTTAAGAAATGGCAAAGTTATAGCCAACGTTAAGTTTGTGTGACGGACCGACGGACGGACCGACAGACAAAGCGATCCCTATCTATCGCCTTTTCTCCGAAAGGGCGACACAATAAGTGGAAGTCACTCTTACTGAATTTAGTTTAAGGAAGCCATTTGCAAAATTCAGGGATTCACCAATTAAATTTTAAGACAGCCAAAGTTTTCTCCCTTTCGTTCCCTCGATGCTATTTTTTTGTATTAAGTTGAGCTGTACTAAAATAAGTACAAAAAGTTTAGCTGTACGAAGTTTAAGCACAAACAAAACACTTAGTACAACTAAACTTAGTACAAAAAGGTTTAGATGTACTAGCTTAACGTAGTACAAAAAGGTTAAGCTGTACTAAGTTTAGGCAAAAACAGAAAACTGAGTACAACTAAACTAACTACAATAAAAAGCTTTAGAGTTACTAAGTTTAGGCACAAACAAAATAATTAAGTACGCCTAAACTTTGTACTTGACCATTGTATGAAGTTGCATTCAATTCCAACCAGTAGATTTCAAGTTATGCTCCAGACAAGGAAAAGTAACAAAGGGCAATAACTCTGTAATTACTATAGATAGAGTTATGGTTCTTGTGCACTGCACTTCCTCGTATTGTGCTTGACCATTGTATGAAGTTGTATTGAATTCCAACCAGTAGTTTTCAAGTTATGCTCCGGACAAGGAAAAGTAACAATGGGCAATAACTCTGTAATTAGTCAAGATGGAGTTATGGTTCCTGTGCACTGCACTTCCTCTCAATGTGCTTGACCATTGTATGAAGTTGTATTGAACTAACTAGTGGTTTTCAAGTTATGATCCGGACAAGGAAAAATACAACGGACCGCCTGACCAACCGCCCGACCAACCACCGGGTGACTCCTATATACCCCCCAAACTGCGTTTGAAAGTATAAAAAAGTATATAGTGTCGTCAGTATCAGTGTAGCTATTAAAACGTTTTTGTGCAGGATAACTTCTGGAATTTAAAGTAGATTGAATGTTTTGTTTTAGCATTTAAGTAAATACATAATGTAGATCTATATTTTGTTTTTATTTGTTCATCTATTTTTCGTAAATATCAAACCCCTCATTTTTTTTCTGGGGCAGACATAATTCTACAAAATCAAAGACTATTTTTCTTTAAAGTGACATTATGCGCATTTTACTAAACATAGTGTATTTTTGGCAACAGTTTTATAAAAGCAATTTTTGGTTGAAGGCATTTAATGTGTAAAATTAATGATAATGCCGTGTTAGTATTAGAAGTTGGTGCTTTAGAAATAAAAAATCGGACTGATAAAATAATAGTTCTTTCCTTGTGTTGTTATTGTAGGTAGAGATTTCAGCAGTGGAAGGGAAGTAACTCCTGCTGTTGTTTTTTTTTCTAAAAAGACTCTCCCAGTCAAAATAAGAAAAGTGATATTTGGAAAGTTATTATTTCGTACTGGTAGTGGGAAGAGTTTGGTGTATTGGGTGAAAAGCTATTATTTCCTCTACCCTTTTGTACACACTTATTTCAGCTTGATTTTTACTTGAAAAAATGCGCATAATTCCACTTTAAGGAGGTATGAGCGCTTTTAATCTAAAGATCAAATTCTTTCAAAAGTCATATTATTTTAAACATTAGTGTTTAAACGTTAAAATAAAACCAAAAACATAATAGGTCACCATGCTTTTTTAGGTGTTATACGATTTTTAAACAACCCATCACATTTGGTTATTTTGAATCTGCTTTTCTAACATAAAAACAACAAACTTTTCAATTTCAATTTCTTTATATATGATTATTATGGAAAACAATTCAATATGTATCATGTTTACAGTTACCTTTCGTGAATTTAAACAAATAACAAAAAGCTTTCACAAATACATGATAAAAGATTTATCATATCATATGTTATTACCCCACCGACTTTCTTAATAACAGAACAATATATTTTTTAAACATTCATATGAAAAAAACCAAAGACCAAAAGTACTTCATATTTGCCTGTTGGTAAGATGTTATTCAGGCAACCAAAATTATCCAAAAAAAAAATGGGGGTCACCATGCTTTCCAATGACTATATCCAATAAAACATTAAAAAATTTGGAAAAATTCATATTTTTTGCAAATTCTGACTGTTAGTTTTAAAACTATCCAATAACTTGGACATTATATTTGAAATTATAACACATAAGTGATTCTAAAACAAAAATTTATTTAAATTTATACATTATGAAGTCTATAATACTGTTAACACTATTTACAGCATATCAAATTACCCCACCCACTCATAATCTAATGTCAAAATTATCAAAACCAATTTGAACCATAAGAAATCATCTGAAACTGTTACTGACAGACATATTGCTATACAGAATACTTATTCAATGCAATAAATAGCCAAAGGGATTTCTACCAAACAGAAATACTTATACTAAAAATATCTATTCTTATAAATAGGAGCAATGCCAAAACATTTTGCGTAATGCAAATAAGTCCAGAAATGAACCTTTTACAAATTTCTGAAGAGTTATGACATCATCTAAAGCACTGTGTGCATTGTACTGCTCTTTGAGAAAATGCTCTGCATTCTGCAATATACTGCTGAGTACATGGTTTAAAAGAGTTAAAAACCTTTCTTGCATCAACAAATCCAGTAACATGATTACAAAATTGTGAATACAACCTACATTTATGTAAAGCATTTGTTAAAATTGGACAGTCAAATGATCTACAGTTATGACCTACTAGCACATTATCTTCAGATTTTGACAAAAAATCAATAAAACAATTAAAGGCTTCATAAACACTTCAAACTGTTGACAGCACTATTTCTGTAAAACATCTGATTGCCAACAGCATCTATTTTTGTGTTTTAGAAATTGGCTTCTTTGGTAGGACATCAGTGTTGAAATTTTTTCTGGCCTCTTCTTGCAGCTATCTGTATTATATGCTCTTTTCTTCCTGAAATTCAGTTTAGTAAGTATGACAATTCATTACATAAGACAGATTTTTCACCAAAAATGAAATTTGAGCCTTACTGCAAAGTTTGACAACTAGTCAAGTAGATTTTATACTACTGCTAAATATATCAGTAAGCTCATCTTCAAATCACGTGTTGATTCAGTAAAACACAGAAAAAACACACACTGAAATAATTGGACATAAACATTTGATCTATACTTAGCTACAAGATAAAGACAGATTTATTAAATGATTGATTAGTATTTATAATGTGTAGTGTTACATGATATTGTGTCCAAGGTAGTGGCCAATGTTGTCCAATTTTATAGTATTTTTTAAAATAGCTATTGACATAGCCTTTAAACTCACAAAGACAAAACCTGTTCCATATGACAGCTATTGATTCTATGGAAATTGAACTGCTTATGAAAGGATATACATGTAGTAAAACCAACTTGTATAATTGTAATAAGGCTGCTATATCAACATCAATCTTAACCTCTGATGCAAATACAATACCTAGTCCTGAAGTCTCAAGATCAAAGAATATCATGTTGCTGTGAATGGTCTGTAAAGTATCTGCAGAGGGCGTGTATACTGCTTCAGGTACTGTTTCTTGCAGATCTTCACCATTTTCAAAAGCTCAATTACTCTGGTACATGTACATAGGACCCTTATGGAGCTCATTTACTGTTCTCTTTTTATTCCTGGAAAATAAAATCACATTTTCATGCATATATGGCTGTGTCAAATCAATTCATTAAAACATCAATGCAAACATATTTTGATATTATGAATTTGTAAATCATTTAAGATCACATTATATAACAAGAGTGCTATCATGGTGCTATCTCACTCACCTGATCACAAGACTAAATTGATTGTAAAGCAAGACATAAATAAACAGGAATGAAATGGTTATATGATCATTCATTACTCAAAGTTCGAACTAGGTAAAACTATTACAAACTAGAACTATAACTGAAGGTGATGAATACCCCCCAAACACCCCACTGACACAGTATATAAAATATATGTAATATTTGATGCTTTAATTATTTGACCTGCACAACTTAAGGATTCTGTGAAGTAAGATTAACTTCTGACCATGGGTTTTGGAGATTAAATGTGCACAATAATTCATTATCTCAAACCCTGTGGCCTTTGACCTAGAGACCCAAAACATTGACCATGCACAACTAGGCATTGTAGTTATCACTTCTGTGAAGTATCATTAAATTCTGACCAGGGGTTTTGGAGATTTAGTGTCAACAAGATTTTAATATCACTTGCTCCTTTGACCTTGACCTTTGACCTAGAGACCCAAAACATGGCCCATGCACAACTAGGCATTGTACTTATCACTTCTGTAAAGTATCATTAAATTCTAACCAGGGGTTTTGGAGATTTAGTGTCCACAAGATTCTGTCTACAGACATAAGGACAGACAGACAAGCTGAATCCAGTATACCCTCCCTTACACTTTGTGTTCAGGGGGGGCAGGGGGTATAAAAATTTGAACAATATCCATGAAAGCATTCATTGATAAACTAAGACTATACCTTTCAACTTTCAACTTGTTTCTTTGACGTTTTGCCGCTGTAATCATGGCTAAATTCCCTGCTTTTTATGAACCTATAAAATACATAATGAAAAATTTGCTTTCTTCCATCACTGATACTATGACTACAAATAAAGATACTGGTGATCATCTTGCTTTATTATACACAATGTAAAAAATATTTATACTTTTTTCATAACAGAATAAGCTAACACCTTCAGTAAGCTAAAACCTTTAGTCACACTTCATGATGTCAATTCCATCAAAAAGAAACTTAAAATATCATTTTATTTATCACTGTTATGAAAATGTCAAGAATAAAATGCTTTTATAGTTAATACATTTGATGATATAAAATCTGGAAAAACAATTACCATTGCTAAGTTTTTTAAACAAGAGGGCCATGATTGCCCTGTATCGCTCACCTGAGTACCATCGCCCTTAACGCTTAGGTCACAACATTTTTAAGCAAGATTTTTTCACATCTCAGACCCTTGTGACATTGAGCTTTAACTGAATTACCTCATATATAACAATATGCACAACTAAACTTCATAAGTAGTTGTCTGTTTATTACCAGACAAACTGTCATAGGACTTGCCACTCACACGCTTCTGCCAACCAGCATCAACACTAACTTCAATATCTTTTAACCTACAAAAAAAAAGAATAAAGTTACAGTTGAATAAAAAAAAATATTTCATATTAGTGCAGGGAATGTTTTACATCAATCTTACATCAATGTCTTATACTGCCTCACTACTTTCTTTCAGTAGTTTATCTTGTCAGCATATGAAACTAGTAACATGAATCAGAGTGCAATGAAATTGGTATTGATCAATACTATTTTCTTAAGATATGCTGATAGTTTCAATACCTTCTGTTGTGTTGTAGAGAAATGTCTGACAATACAGAATTTTACTTTTCTATAACACAACCTATAACTGAAATAAATCTGGTCTACAACTGAAGTATGACTGCTATAAAACTGAAGTAGGTCTGGTACATAACTGATGTCAATCTGGTCTATAACTGAAACAGGTCTGGTCTATAATTGAAGTGGGTATGGTCTATAAGACTATAATTAATTTGAAGTAGATCTGGTGTATAACTGAAATAGATTTGGTCTATAACTGAAGTAGATCTTGTCTGAAAATTATCAAGAAGAGGAGAAAGTGTAGCATTATAGACCAGTTCTATCAGCTCTCACTCGGCTTTTAGGCTAGCTCTTTAGAGACATGGTTAAGTGTATGTTTAGCATGTGGGACAACTAGATTCAATCCATGGTAGAGGTTATGTTCGCTTTTCCTTATTGATATACTTTGCCCACTTGTACATGTATTTTCAACTTTTTGCAATCCCTTTCAAGAAAAACATTTGCATCTTATTGATGTAAAAAAATATTTCCAAGCATAACACTTTAAACAGTAGTCTACACCAATAAGATATTGTAGTAAAAAATCATTCAATCAAATAATATATATATATATATATATATATAAATATACAACTGTGATACTTATTAAATATTTTACAGTAAGGCCTCTTGAATACTCTCATACAGGTACCGGTCTCAAGCTGACAGTCTTCCTAAAAAGTGTCTGTTTTGATAGTTGGCCAAGCTAATGTTTGCTGCTGTCTGACAGAATTTAAGGAACCTAAGGTTTTTTTAAACAATAGTTTCTGTGTTTGGTCAATTGGGACGCTTTATCTTGCACTCTCCTACAAAAATTTTAACTTTAGAAGTTAATCAGCACCTATTCTCTCACCTAACTCCTCAAAATATAAGTTACATTGCGGGTTCAACAGCTTCTTAAAGTCAATACCGTTGCTGATGATCACATGTTGTTTCAATTTTTAACTTTGATGGTTTCGAAGGTTTACCACACTTTCATTTGGCGAACTGGCCGTTTTTTCGTATCGGTGTATTACCGGTTTATTTAATTATTATATGTATATCATCGGTATATTAAACAAGAGCCATGTTACACATGGTTAATCCCCCCGCCAGGATGAAGTTACCTGAAGGTTGTACTTTCGTACATTTTACTTGGTGAGAGGAAATCCTTAAAAAGCCGTATAGTTATGGCCATGCTGAGTACAAAAGTGGAAAAAGAATAAGGCAAAGAAGAGAAGGTTTGCAAAATTATATTAATGTTCATTATCAGTATAGGTATGCTATTTTTCTATTTGACTAAAAGTAGGCAAGGTAGAGTTATTGTTCTTGCACACTGCACTTCCTACCAATGTGCTCTGTCAGTGTATAAAGTTTGAAGAAAATGGCTCAAGTACTTTTGGAGTTATGCTCCGGACAAAATTGGGACGGACGCACGGACGGACGGACGGACGGACGGACAGACAGACGGACGGTGCGATTTTAATATGCCACCCTTCGGGGGCATAAAAATGTCCTCTATTATTAATAACGCTCTTGAGTCTTGACAATACTACCGGTACGTGCTCGACAAATGACGTCAATACTAAGATAAACTTTGTAAACTCCAGACAGTACATATGACGTCTTGTTAAGAAATAAGGAAAAAAATGCTAGATTCCAATATAAATAACTTATACACACCTGAAACATGGTGTTGAACTGGTTGAGCGGGCCAAATATAAAAGCAAGGAAGTAGTATGTCAGTATCATAACGGGATCTGAAAGGTTCTGCATGATGCGGTGGACTCGACTACCTGGCTTGCCTGCATCTTCATGGCTGGTGAAGTACGAGAGTAGGGCTGGCCACTGCTGTATGAGACGCCGGACACACTTCTCTAGGGATAACCAACGAGTTCCGCAGTGCTTCACGAGCTTGTACTCTTCTGTGTCTGTGAACTAGAGGAATTCCGGTACTCTTCTCTACGTTTGGAACTGAAAAGGGAAATAACTGATAAGATAGATCTAGTTAATATACACATTTACAATAAATTGTTGAGTCAAAAACATCTAAATCTAGTAATGAGAAAATGCTTTGCTTTCATAATGTTAGATCTTGTTGGAGTGTCTCTTACTTATAGCTTACTATATTTAACCTACGTACCTGTGCTTAAAGTGACTGTGAATGTCTACAAGCAGGTCATCTGCAGCTACTGGCAGCTTCTTCAATGCATAGGCCTGTGTGCAAGTGGAGGCAATATGACAGATGCAGCCCATGTCGATGACCTCTGGTTGTTTCCCTCTGATACGGGATAGAACTGAGTTGCTGTTGCCGACCATGACGTTCGCATTATCACTAGAGTATGCCATGACATTCTTCCACGGAATGCTTCTTTCGCTGAAAAAAATTGCAGCATGTAAATTTCGTGAGAATTTTGTTTAATACTATTGTATTGATCTATGTACAAAAACACTTATTCTATAACATTTGGATAGAAACATATTAATTTGACAAATGGATTGGAGTTATATCAACTAAGTAGAGTAAAACAGAAATCTCGTGCAAACTATTGTCATATTATGACGTCATTTTATGACGAATTGTCCTTGTAAGAAATAAAAACAGATGAAACGTGACAAGCATATTACTTTAGTCATTCTATTTCTTCTTTACATTTATTGATTTAGAACTCAAATTAAGCAAATAAAATTACACTGTAATGAGAAATCCTCCATTAACATTTTACTTACGTTAGTACATCATCCAGGCAGGCGAAGATGTTTGCTGCCGTGCCAACGTTGCAAATAGGTATGGCCAGGAACTTCGTAGTCACTCGTAGTATTGCACTATCATACACACGCACATGGCACAACTTTTCTGACTTCCAGAATCATTACTCTCATCGATCATAATGGCAAACTTATTATCCTGACACAATTTCGTGACTGAACTGTCCATTGCAGGGCCTAGAGCATTAGTAATAATTTCCGCTGTTTTTGTGCGCTTACACTTGAAACTCTTAGCAGGTTCTGAGTCCGGGAACATCACTTTTACTAGGTCTGAGAAATGATCTGCGACAAGAAACGGTAAGTTATGTTCAGCTACAAAGTTACAGAACATCATCTCAGCCTTAGATAAACTATCAACGCATTGCTTTGAGAAGAGACTGCTAACTGACTGCTCATTGCACACTGACTTAGCTTAACTCACATGACCCAAGTCTTAAGATGCCTGCTAATGTCATTTTTCCCCCACCACTTATGTTAATATCCGTAGAACACACTGTACATTTGGCAAAATTTTCACCCTTCTCACTTTTTTTCACACATTTACACTCCTTTGCATAAGATTCTTTGAATTTGCAGACATACTTTGCTTTCTTTTCAGGGGTATCAATCCCAGACTCAGCTTTCCGTTTTGGCATTTTACAAATTAACACAATTACTTAATATTCTCAACGTATTCCACTATGAAATTTTTAACCTAATACAATTTCTCTGAGGATGCCTTGATTCTTATATGCAAAATTATTACTCAAACAAAATTCTCTGAATTTTAATGAAACAAGAATAATGTCGTACTTACCTTTGATCTGGATACAAAGCAAAACAAACGAACAAAAGCAACGAGTACATTAAAAGTATCATATAATCATATTTAATAATCCTGACGTGTCATCTTGTTGCAAACATCAATTACGTCAATCAGACGCTAAGTATTACCCCTGGCAATGACCAGATGTTACTGACAATTAACACTAACACGCGTAATAAAGAGCCGACTTTCGTCACCTAATCAACCAATTATCGATCTCGCGTGTCAAGGTTTTGACTTTGTATATTCAAACTTGGACTTAAGTGGGTATTTAACGAATTTTATGGATTTTTTTTTTCTTTCAAGACAAAATTTTGATTTATCCGGAGATTTGGGTGTTTTTTTGGAGCTTCACCGGGAGCCGGGGTAAGGGTCTAAATATTGGGAGAACCAGCGAGTAACGGGAGAACGGCATGTATGAATGTTACACAGGTAAGATGGTCTGTAAACTTATCTTATTAAAGTAACATTTATAGGGTATTCACATTCTAATTTTCATACTTTCCAAAGCCTAAAATGGCAGTGAGGTCTAATATTGTGTGTGTCCAGCTTCCATAAGGTTGTATCCCACAATCAAGAGAATTCTACCAGTGTTTTCCACAGACTATAGCTAAAATAAACAAGTGTTCTCAAGTTTCTACCATCTTTTAGACATTGTAATGTAACTATATACTACTAAATAGGCTGCATATTGCAGGATATTATCCACCAGTTTAATATTTATAGAAGTTTAAGAAAATACCTGTAACAGGGGATATGGATGGGGATGGGTGAGTAAGGGTGATACCTAAAACCACAAACTTTCAATGAAAGGCATGATACTTTAAAGCACAACATTTCAATAGACAACAAGAAAATGCACAGGCATGATGGCAAATCAATAGATAAAAAAACCAAACAGAACCAGTAATCTAAAAATGTTTATGCCTGTAGTTTAGATATACTGCAGTTGATTAGAAAGAATATGTGTGTATGGTGTAAAGTACTTGTGTTTCACTACCATAGTTTTAATGTTTTTACAGCAGGGTTTTGTCTATTAGTATTAAAAGGAACTAGATTATTAATGATAAAATAAACCTGTTGTTTACCAAGTAATAGTGTTAGTTTTGTTACAGCCACTGCAGTTATAAATCAAAGTTTTACAGCACATAGGTCACTTCTAAGCCATGAGTTAGAAGGTGGGTGCAGCATTGACATAACACAGTTGGTCCCTTTTCCACCAGCTCATTCTCCTTCATCAATTGAGTGGAAAATTTGGGTCCTAAAATGTGTAAGATATTTCGTTAAAATCAGTTATATAATAAAGTGAATGTGGAAGATATCACTTTTAAATATCCATGTTACTGTAGTGTATTAACAAATTGTAATGTACACATTATTTTGTCACCATTAGTATGGTTACTACTCCCTTCTTCTATCACATATTAAATTAAGATTCTCTTTTATTAAAGTGTTTCATTTTTAAAATGGTTCGAATTTTTTAGGGCACGCAATACCAGTTGTTCTGGTTACGAAAGTTACTGGTATGTATATCAGTCAAGCATCGATAAAGAAAAAGAATGATGTTTTGCATGTACCGGTAGTCATAAGAAAGAGAAAACATTTTTAGGAACGTACATCAAGTTGATTTATTCACATTTCAAAATTCAAACCTGCATCAGTAGGAAAATTCTTGCCTTTTTTCAAAACAAGATGGCGTAAGGCAACTGAAATTTTTTACCGTATAATTGACGTAAACATTTCTTCCAATAAATGACGTCACGTATAAACAACAATATTAAATTGAGTCTATTAATAAGAAATAAAGAAAATGTACATGGTAAAATAGTACGCTAGATCTACTTGTCTGAGAAATTTCAAGATTCATTTAGTGTATTTTGCTAACAGAATGTCATTTTGTTCATATTCAAAATGAAAGTATATAATAACAAGAGGGCCAAGATGGCCCTATATCACTCACCCTGTGCGTGGTCAATTTTGAACAATCTTGGTACAAGTCCACTAGCCAATGCTTCATGCCAAATATCTAAGCTCTAGGCCATGTGGTTTCAGAAAAGAAGATTTTTAAAGTTTTTCCTATATAAGCCTATGTAAAACTAAGTTACCCCCTGTGTTGGGTCAATTTTGATCCGGGGGTCATAATTTGAACAACCTTGGTAGAGGTCTACTAGCCAATGCTACATACCAAATATCTAAGCTCAAGGCTTTGTGGTTTCAGAGCAGAAGATTTTTAAAGGTTTTCCTATATAAGCCTATGCAAAACTAAGTGACCATCAGTGCCGGGTCAATTTTGATCTGGGGGTTATCATATGAACAATCTGGTAGAGGTCCGCTAGCCAATACTACATGCTAAATATCTATGCTCTAGGCTTTGTGGTTTCAGAGAAGATTTTAAAAAAATTTCCTATATAAGCCTATGCAAAACTAAGTGACCCCCTGTGCGGGGGTCAATTTTGACCCGCTGGACATAATTTTAACATTCTTGGTAGAGGTCCACTAGACAAAGGTACATGCCAAATATCTAAGCTCTAGGCTCTGTGGTTTCAGAGAAGATTGTTAAAGTTTTCCTATATAAGCCTATGCAAAACTAAGTGGCCACCCGTGCGGGGTCAATTTTGACCCAGGGGACATTGGTAAAACTAAGTGACCCCCGGTGTGGGGTCAATTTTGATCCTGGGGTCATAATTTGAACACTTTTGGTAAAGGTCCACTAGCCAATGCTTCATACCAAATATCTTAGCTTAAGGCCTAGTTGTTTCAGAGAGGAATATTTTTTAAGTTTTTCCTATATAAGCCTTTGCAAAACTAAGTGACCCCCCACGGGGTCAGTCTTGACCCGGGGAAATAATTTGAACAATTTTGGTAGAGGTCCACTAGCCAATGCTACATGCCAAATATCTTAGCTCTAGGCTTTGTGGTTTCGGAGAAGAAGATTTTTAAAGTTTTTCCTATATAAGCCTATGCAAAACTAAGTGGCCACCCGTGCAGGGTCAATTTTGACCCAGGGGACATTATTTGAACAATCTTGGTAGAGGTCCACTAGACAAAGCTACATGCAAAATATCTTAGCTCTAGGCTTTGTGGTTTCAGAGAAGAAGATTTTTAAAGTTTTTCCTATATAAGCCTATGCAAAACTAAGTGGCCACCCGTGCAGGGTAAATTTTGACCCAGGGGACATTATTTTTACAATCTTGTAGAGGTCCACTAGACAATGCTACATGCCAAATATCTTAGCTCTAGGCTTTGTGGTTTCAGAGAAGAAGATTTTTAAAGTTTTTCCTATATAAGCCTATGCAAAACTAAGTGGCCACCCGTGCGGGGTCAATTTTGACCCAGGGGACATTATTTGAACAATCTTGGTAGAGGTCCACTAGACAAAGCTACATGCCAAATATCTCAGCTCTAGGCTTTGTTTGTTAAAGTTTTCCTATATAAGCCTAGGTAAAACTAAGTGACCCCGGTGTGGGGTCAATTTTGATCCTGGGGTCATAATTTGAACACTTTTGGTAAAGGTCCACTAGCCAATGCTTCATACCAAATATCTAAGCTTAAGGCCTAATTGTTTCAGAGAGGAATATTTTTAAGTTTTTCCTATATAAGCCTTTGCAAAACTAAGTGACCCCCCCCACGGGGTCAGTCTTGACCCGGGGACATAATTTGAACAATCTTGGTAGAGGTCCACTAGCCAATGCTACATGCTAAATATCTAAGCTCTAGGCTTTGTGTTTTCAGAGATTGTTAAAGTTTTTCCTATATAAGCCTATGTAAAACTAAGTGACCCGGTGCTGGGTCAATTTTGAACAATCTTGGTAGAGGTCCACTAGACAAAGCTACATACCAAATATCTTAGCTCTAGGCTTTGTGGTTTCAGAGAGGAATATTTTTAAAGTTTTTCCTATATAAGCCTTTGTAAAACTAAGTGACCCCCTGTGCGGGGTCAATTTTGACCCGCTGGACATATTTTGAACAATCTTGGTAGAGGTCCACTAGACAAAGCTACATGCCAAATATCTAAGCTCTAGGCCTTGTGGTTTCAGAGAAGAAGATTTTTAAAGTTTTTCCTATTTTTGCCATAGCAACCAGAGTTCTGCATGAAATGAAATTCTTTGAACAATTTTGGTAGAGCTTCATGCAAGGAACATTCCTGCATAGTTTTATCAACATTGGCCTAGTGGTTTCAGAGGAGATGTCATTTGAACCAAATGTTGACGGACGACAGAAGACAGACAATTATCAATCAGAAAAGCTCACCCTGGCGTAGCCAGATGAGCCAAAAAGGTTATTGAACTTGTATGGCCAAATCAACTCGTTCCAAGTAATATTTCACCATACAAGTTCAATAACCTATATAATATAATAGTTTTAAGATAAAATTGTGCAATTATTGATGTATGTAATCAGAAATGGTACATTTAACAAAAGAAAATAATAGAATACCTGATGATTACCAGCAAAACTCCAAACCATTGTCATTTCCATGGTGTTCTGGAGAAAACTGGAGCCGCTTGCTGTGATGGTAAATGCCTGCTGTGCATAGTCAAAGTTGTACAATAGTTGTATCTATACAACATGGAACTTGCCCTGAAAAGATTAAATTCATTTAATTATGAAAATAACTTAGCATTTTTACACATGTCAGAAAATACTATCCTACTTATTGTAATATTCCACAATTCAATATTTCAGCAGAACAGTATGTATACTATAGAAAGCAAAGTGGTCCTGAAGTTCTGATAATGACTTCTTACTGTATGGCCAGTGGTTCAATCACTTGCTTTGACACTAACTTTACCGTGTGTCATTAGATAAGGCACTTTACACAGGTCACTGTACTAGGCAAAGCGACAGAAATTTGTTGATGGGTAGGTATATGTCCAATACTTGTACATTTGCTTTCTTAATATTTACTGTAGGTTTCAGGGTTTGATGTAAAAAAGCTCCTTAGAAGTCAAGATGTGTTTTGGATACATGTATGAAAACAAAGAAATAAAAGACTATAGCAATATGTTTGCTGTCAATATTTTAATACTTGTAGACTATGGTGGCAATAATCACACCTCAGTTGGAATAACCTGGTCATTATCAAATTTTAGCAGATTACAGAAGCTTATGGTAGAGGTCCACTAGACAATGCTGCATGCCAAATATCTAAGCTCTGGGCTTTGTGATTTCAGAGAAAAAGATTTTTAAAGTTTTTCTTATTTGTTGCCATAGCAACCAGAGTTCTGCATGGAATGGAATTCTTTGAACAATTTTGGTAGAGCTTCATGCAAGGAACATTCCTGCATAGTTTTATCAACATTGGCAAAGTGGTTTCAGAAGAGATGTCACTTGAATCAAAATGTTGACGGATGACAGATGACGGACAATCATCAATCAGAAAAGCTCACCCTGGCATAGCCAGGTGAGCTAAAAAGCTTTCACAGTTGTACAATTCAATTATGCTCATTTTTTTCAAGTAAAAATCCAACTGAAATTGGTGTGTGTAAGAAAAGGGTAGAGGAAATAATAGCTCTTAACCCGATACACCAAACTCTTCCTGCTACCAGTACAAAATAATAACTTTCCAAATATTACTTATTTTATTTTGACTGGGGCAGTCTTTTTAAAAAAAAAAACAACTGCATACAGGAGTTGATTCCCTTCCACTGCCAAAATCTCTACCAACAACAACAACAAACAAGGGAGATCAATGCGAAGAAAGGAACTATTATTCTATTAGTCAGATTTTTTTATTTCTGAAGCACCAACTTCAAATACTAATGTGGCAAAAATACACTAAGTGCAGTAAGATGCGCATAATGTCACTTTAATTATTGGGGGTGGTTTAAAACTGCAGTGATTTATAATGAAAGTGTTTAGATTTGGCTAAAACAATGATGACCGCCAATATAGCCTAAATAACAAGAGCTGTCACATGACAGCACACTCGACTATTCGAAAGCTTGTTGGTAAAATGGGGTTTTTGTCTAAGAACAGGAGTATTGTGAAATTGTCTATAGGAATTAAGGTCAAAGATATGAAACTTGTTCAAAGACCTTTGTAAATGTACATTGCATTCAAAGCCTTACTCTGGATTCTGCAAGCCAACTGGAGGGAGGATGGGGGATAATTTCAAAGAAATACATGACCTTGTATATTTTATCATGAATAATTTTGTAACTTTTCAAAATTGATATATATAGAATTAAAAAGCATGACCGCTGCATGCTGCATAATTATTCCATGACATTTCAAAAGAAAGCCATTTTGAGTATTTCCATATTAGTCTGGTAAAAACTGTGACAAAATTCCAAGTTAAAAAGGGCATAAATATTATGTCAAAAATCAAAAACATTGGTGAAGATGTTGACAGTAAACATACATTTTAAGTTTCAAGTCAATACGTTCGATAGTATTCTATCTTTAACAAAACATTCAAAGTTAAAAAGGGACACAAATCTATCAAAAATCAAAACAGAGTTATCGGGATTGTTTCCTCAGGTGTAGATGTTGATGGTTGACACATACTTTGAGTTTTAACTCAATTCCTTTGATAGTATTCAAGATATTTGACTTTATTAAATCTTTTACAAAAATTTCTAAGTTAAAAAGGGATATAAATCTGTCAAAAATCAAAACAGAGTTATGGGGATTGTTTCCTCAGGCGTAGATGTTGATGGTAAACATATATTTTGAGTTTCAAGTCAATACCTTATATAGTATTCAAGATATTTGAATTTACAAAAAACTTTTACCAAAAATTCTAAGTTAAAAAGGGGCATAAATCTGTCAAAAATCAAAACAGAGTTATGGGAATGGTTTCCTCAGGTGTAGATGTTGATGGTAGACACATAATTTGAGTTTCAAGTCAATACCTTTGATAGTATTCAAGATATTTGAATTTATAAAAAACTTTAACCAACGCAGACGCCGACGCCGACACCGACGCCGACGCCGGGGCGAGTGCAATAGCCTCCTTATTCTTCGAATAGTCGAGCTAAAAACCCCGCAAAAGAAGTACTTATACAGTAACTTGACATGAGGCTAAAAAGGCATTATCGCTAAAGTGGACTGCACAGACTGTTCTGAGTATGTTTTGTGAAAATCTTTTGGAACGTTACCAAAGAAAAGGCAACAGGTCGCTTCTGACCCACTGATCCCAATATCACCAGATATCATCTTAAGGTTGCATGCCACTTTCTCAGCCAGTCTTATGAAAATTGTGACTTGTAGACTATATTAAGGAAAAGCTAACAGAGGTCTATATGACCGCAACAAAAAAAGCGACAACATACATGACAGGTTGCAGGATGTTACCATGTTGCAGTACTGAAATATCAAACGACTACTTGGTCTGTGACCTCTACCACTTCACCTGAAAATGGTCCACAGGGCGGCGTTCTCTGGTCGACTGAAAATAAAAAGTTAAAATCTTTAGTTTTAAACATCATTTTGTTTGATATATCATAATTTTGCAAAAATAAGACCATTATCTTCATTTGAATCTATCAAACAATATGACTGAAGTAGGGAAGATCTAATGACAACTTATAATTCAATATATTTTACTTGGGTATCCTGCAATTTCCAATATTGTTATTTATATCTCAGCCAATCAGAGAAAGCATTTAGATAGATGTTAATTTCATCTTAGAAAATGGTGGACATACATCATTTTGTAGAACAAAGCAATTAAAAAACTGAAACTGAAGCAAACAAGCAAATTCAGTGAATTTATATCCGCCGCTAAATTAACAGGACAGCAAACGTGGGTACCATAGCCCTTATACAAAGTCAACAACAAAGACATAGAAAAGAAAATATAAGTACAAGTTCTTTAATGTATTACTTATAAAAGTCTATATAAAATAAGCAAACCCACGGATTACTGAATTTCGGCCTATGATAAGTGCAATTAACAACATGAAGCTCAGCTTCTTCTGTCAACTATATAGACCCTTGAGTAACTATTAACATAAACAAATATTATACTTTATAGCTTTAGAAACTCAACACTTTTATGAAGTCACAGATGTTGAGCAATGGGTAAACTTGCTCTTGCTTCAAAGTTGTGGACATTACAAATGAAATTAGGCTTGAACTTTGTAATAAATAAGGAAAGAAAAATCATGGAGTTCTTAAATTCTGCAAATTACTTGCGCTAAATTTGGACAAAATACCAATCAATCACTGCTTGCATTCCTAAGTTGTTAAGTACATTAATATTGTCTGCAGATTAACGTAAGATTATAGAGTGTAGAGAAAGGCGTTTTGCATGTATTATTATAGAACTTTGTCCACTTTATTGATGGAATCTGTAGAGAAGTTCCAAATACTAGAATGTAGCTATCATGTCTTGCATTTATTTAGACATTGGGTAGATACTTCTGTTACATGGCTTTCAAAATTATCGAGTGATAAAAGTTTTATGTGGAAGAGAAGTCAAGTGTGTCTGTGTTTACAAATGCGTGTGCGTGTGCGTGCGTGCGTGCGTGTGTGTGTGGATGGATATGTTTGTATTGTATCTATATAGGTATCTATGTATGTTTATATCTATCTATAAAGAAGGCTTTTTAAGCGATGCTAAAGTGAGCTAAAAATGCCAAAATGTACCTACCCTCCTTCTCCTCACATCAACTGGCAATTGTGCAGCAGGGTAACGCAGCAAAACCTGAAATATGTTAAGTATTTTTATCTGATAATGTAAAATGTACACATTTACCATTACTTACACAACTGTTTTTTTGTTCTCCACGAGTTAGTATTCGAGATAAGTACCTATATCGTATATCATGATATATTCTCAATAACTTTATGTTCCTGATTTTTGTGCAAGAGCACTCTTTTGCAAATTCATCATTTTTCTAATTCAAAGATCTTTGGAATAATACTTTATTCCATAAGCAGAAAACTCAGACTGAAATAACGAGAATGCGCGTGAAAGTAATGTGCATGCAAGAGTAATACATGTACTCATAATACTTACCAGCCTGCCTTGTGCAGAATTAGCCGGTCGGCCATCATCCGTCTGAGTCTGGGCTGTGGGGCAAGTCCAGGTTGAGGAGCAGGTCCAGGCTGAGGAGCAGCTCCTGGCTGTGGATCAGGTCTCCTTCAAGACATTAAAAGATAACAAGAGGGTCATGATGGCCCTATATCGCTCACCTGACTGCCATTGGCTATAATACAAGGGGTCAAGATTCTAACAGAATTCGTAGAGGTCCACTACACAAAGTTTTTCCTATATAAGCCTATGCAAAACTAAGTGACCTTCAGGGTGGGGTCAGTTTAACCCGGGGGTCATAATTTGAACAATCTTGCTAGAGGTCCACTAGCCAATGTTACATGCCAAATATCTAAGCTCTAGGCCTTGTGGTTTCAGAGAAGATTTTTAAAGTTTTTCCTTACTAGAATATGTAAAACTAAGTGACTTCCTGTAGGGTCAATTTTGACCCCAGGGTCATAATTTGAACAATCTTGGTAGACTTCCACTAGACAATGCTACATGCCAAATATCTAAGCTCTAGGCCTTGTGGTTTCAGAGGAGAAGTATTTTATTGATTTTCCTATAAAAAGCCCATGCAAAACTAAGTGACAATCCCCTGGGGTCAATTTTGACCCTGGGGTCATAATTTGAACAATGTTGGTAGAGGTCCACTAGAAAATGCTACATGCCAAATATCTAAGCTCTAGGCCTTGTGGTTTCAGAGACGAAGATTTTTAAAGTTTTTCCTATATAAAGCCTATGCAAAACTAAGTGACCCCCTGTGCGGGGTCAATTTTGACCCGCTGGACATAATTTGAACAATCTTGGTAGAGGTCCACTAGACAAAGCTACATGCCAAATATCTAAGCTCAAGGTTTCAGAGAAGAAGATTTTTTAAGTTTTTCCTATTTGTTGCCATAGCAACCAGAGTTCTGCATGGAATGGAAATTCTTTGAACACCTTTTGATAGAGCTTCATGCATGGAACATCCCTGCAAAGTCTCATCAACATTGGCCCAGCTGTTTCAGAGATGTCGTTTGAAGGAAATGGTGGACGGACGGACGGACGGACTTACGGCAACGCCCGGACGGAATGCGATCCCTAATAGCTCACTCTGGCACTTTGTGCCAGGTGAGCTAAAAATTAGCAACATTATATGAGACATCACAATGCTGTCTGTTACAATGAAAAGGCTATTTGAAAGGTATATCGCTCACCTGCAACTTATGACAATATGTGACCAAACTTCAACTCAAATCTATATATCAAATTCATAAACACATACAAGGCAAAACTTCTGACCAATTTACATGATGGTTTGTTGGTTTGTAATTGTCACCTGTATGGAATACACAAGGTTTTTAACCGAGTGACCTAGATTTCTAGTTTTTGACCTCAGATTAAAGTACCCATGTTCATACTCAACCTAAATTTCATCAAGACAATCATACAGTAAAACTGGCAGATTTTCATGAAGGCCAAATGAAAAATGCAACCTCTATAGCATACACAAAGTTTTTCTATGATTTGACCCCGTGACCTACATTTTTACCCTAGATACATCATGTTAAGACTCGATCTAGATTTCATCAAGGCAATCATACTGACCATACTGATTTTTTTGCTCCAGTTATATGTTTTAAATATGTTATAGTGATATAATTGCTCAACATAATCCTTTTGTATGTTTTTTCTATTAAAAAGTAATTGTTTGTGACATTTAATTAAACAACATTAAAATATCAAAGTATTTGATAGCCAAGAATTAAACTGCCGCAATCGTCTTTAATATGATGCGGAGGAATAAATAAGCGTGTCGTTATCATCACACCGTGTAGGCATCGATACAGCTATAGAGACAATGTAATTAGTTTATTTATACTTAAATGGTCTTGATTATTATTGCTATAACTAGCACTACAGAAGTTGTTACTAAACATGTCAAACAACTATAACAACTATATAATATTAATCACTGTATCCGGTGCATCTTCAATGGCGTGTTCACTAGGTATGGTGTCAAGCGTAACATCATCGCATCTCTCCCATGATGCTAAAAGAGCATGCAGTTGCATTTTCAAAATGCATTTTGCTGAGACTGTTTAAAGACAGACGCAAACACAAGTTTTATTATTTGTAACAAAGTACATTGATTAATAAGTGAAATGCCTCTGTCTTGTTGTTTTCACAGCGTTGAGTACTACAACAGATATACACTGTCATTACAATTACAAATTTGTTTTAAAGGTTTGTATCAGAAATTGATTAGTGCCATATGTCAAATTATAAGTGCTTTGTTCATATATGCTCATCTTTTCAAGTTTTGTATAAAATAGTGCCGTTTGGGTCGAAAAGTCAGTCAGAATAATGGCTTTCCAGGAATCACGCTTATGGGACAACAAAAAGGGACCTAGTCTTCATTCAGATAGATGAAAATGATCTGGAAAAATTTAACAATCATCAGCTACTACTCCACGCCCTACTTAATTATAAGAAATGAAAATTTTCCGAAGCTGTTATGGTCAGCAACATTGTCATTTTCAGATTTTGGAAGCCTCAAATTCACATCGTACATCAACATTGGATACTTATAGAAAATGCAGATGTTTTAACTAAAGATCTGTTGAAACTCCACCGCCAAAAAAAATTAAGCCCTCCCCCCCAGAAACAAAAACTGAAACCACCATAACAATAAAAAGCCACGGGGGTAAAAAAAAAAAAAAAGAAAAAAAAAAAAAAAAAAAAAATCATAAGAAGAGCCCCCCCACGTGTTGTCCCGGGAGATAAAAAAAAAAAAATAATATGGAAGCAAGGTTTGTATAATTTTGGTTAAAGTTTTAAAATATACACCAGTTTATGTCAGGCAGGATAACTTTCAAATTTTATTGCTTTCTTCCCCCACTTTTTTTTGTTTGTGTTTTTTAAAAATATTATAATTTTTTTGGGGGGGGAAAAAAAAAAATTTTAACAGAAATGAATCCATCACCATGACTTTGCAAATGGACTACCTTTTAACATAAAGAAAAGTTCCCATTGATATGTGTGGTGGAAATGTTATTTTTGGGTATTTTCATGTTTTTTTCGATGTTTTAGATGAGAATTTCTGTAATTATATATTTTATTTTGATAATTTTCAACAAATATTTATGTTGTTTTCAATTTTCAATTAAATACTACTGTAACTATGTAATAAAAAAATTGGGTGGAAATTGTCCATATTCACTTACTTTTTTGGGGCATTTTCATCTTTTTTTGCCGATTTAAGTGGGAATTTTGTAGTTTAATGTTTTATTTTGATTATTGTCAACAAATATTTGTGTTGTTTTTATTTTTCGATTGGGAGCTACAACAAAAATGTATAACTATTCAATAAAAACTTTTTTTGAGTGAATATTTTCTAAATGCATAAACTTTTTGGGGTAGTTTCGTGCTTTTTTGCCGTTTTAAGTAGACATTTCTGTAATTTTAATTCTTCATTTTCATCCATTTTTGATGTTCTTAGTGGTATTTCTGAAGTTGTATTTTTTTATTTTAATCATTCGTTTTTATGTTATTCCTTGTTTTATTTAAATCTACTGTATCTATGAATTAAATATCCGAGCGAATTTTGTCCATATTCACGAACTACCGTATTTGGGGTAATTTTCATGGTTTTTTTTATGTTTTAAATCACATTTTCTGTATTTCATTTATGTGTCGCCCTTTCCGAGAAAATGCGATACACAGGGATCGCTTTGTCTGTCAGTTGGACCAGTCCGTCAGTCCGTCAGAAAAACATAATGTTGGCTATAACCTTGCCATTTCTTAAGCTTCTTCATCAAACTTTAAAATCGTATTGCTTACGACAAAAGGCTTGTGATACCGCCAAATGTTTGAGGTCATGCTCATTTTGTACTTAGATTTTGTCATGAGAACCTAAACGTTGGCTATGATTTTGCCAGTCTTAAAATTTCTTCATCAAACTTTCAAATTGTATAGCTTATGACAAAAGGGTCATGATGCCGCCATATTTTGTAGGTCAAGATCATATTTGACAGAGTTATGCCCCTTTTTTACTTGCATTTTGTCACGAAATTATTGGTTATTGTGACAAAGTGTAAGCAGAAGGGCGACACAAGTGTTCTACTGAACACCAATCTAGTTTAAATTTGATTATTGTCAACATTTATATCCTTCATATTTTTTTCTATTCTACTAGCAGCTTGATTCTTGTTAAATTGAGTGGAAATGTATCAGTTTGACCAACTTTTGGGTCATTTTTTTTTTTTTTTTTATGTTTAAAGTAGCAATTACTTAAACAGATTATTCACGTTTCATTTTTTGTCAGCATATATGTATTTGTCACATAGTCTCGTATCTAAAATTACCATCAGCTGAATTCTAGATGAATGTGCAAACACTGAATCAGGGAATGAAATGGTACATGTACTCGGACATCAACCAAATTCTAGCTAGCAAACAAGCAAACAAGCTGGATTCAACAGAACACCAGACTACATACCTTGCCCAGGAGGTCGAAGATGCAATCAAAGAAAAAGAAGTAACACTTGTTAATTGGATTGATCTCCAAAGAGCATTCGATAAAGTCTAGACTGTCTCCTTGTGAAGCTACTACGGAATGGAATGAATCAGGGGCACAATGTACAAATAGAACAAGTCCTTTCTGTTCAACGCAAGGGCTATAGTCTGTGTTGATGGGATACAAAGTTGTAAATTCTTACAACCACATAGTGGCCCTCAATGAAATGTATTGTCACCCACCCTCTTTTCAAAAAAGCTTCCACGAGGATTTAAAGCTTCCTCTATGCAGACTACCTTGTGTTTCGATGCATCAACTGCTATATTTAGGATGCAGCAACCTGCGGACATGCTTTCAACATGGACAGAAGACTGGTGCGTACATGTAAACACAGGAGACAATAAAACTAGCAATAATACATAAGTCAGTTGACTCTGACTAAGTGGGCAAATGACATGATACTGAATACAGTATACTTGAGAACAGTCAGGCCCACCTTAAAAACAGCTCTACAGATAAGACGATGGACACAAATACAAATCAACAAGTGCCGGATAAGGTCCAAAACAAGGCCTTAAGAATAATTACTTGATATAAGTATGCAGACAATTTTAAGGCAATGGAGGAAGTCACTGCCATTCTACTTATTGGTAAGAGAAGGGATGCGAAAGCGCAAATGCAAGGCAGCAAGTACCAGTTCTTGCCAGATCACCCAATGAAAACAAAGCTTTAGGCCCCATCGTCTGAAAAGACGGAACTGTGTCCATGAATCCAAGAAGCTGCAAAGCAAATGCTGCCTATCTTTGGTCACCGACAATTTTTGATCAGTGGGATCTGCCGGAGCCACAGCGGTACAACATGTCAAACATTAGTATCTGCACTACAGTACCGGGTTCCAACTTGGTGTGGAAGATGAAAATATCAAGAGATCCAAAGCACAAACCATGTTCTCAGAAGAGTATCCATCAGATACATAGACGCATATGTACTCAGACTGCTACAGCTGCTATACAAGATCGCGGTGCTGGTATTTTCACAATGTACACAACTGGTGGGTCAGAGATAGTAAGCATACAACCAGGCAAGCACTGTTACAACTACAAAGCAGAAATAGCAGCCATCATACATCATCGTAACAGCTGAAGAGTCAGAAAAGGACTGCCATCGGGTAGTCATTCTAACAGATGCTCTATTAGTCCATAAAGCATTGGCTTATGTCAAATTGTCATCCCTTGCCCAAGAACATGACATGTTCAGCAGAAGCAGAAATTGTCACTCAAATGGATACATACAAAAATACTATGGTGTTCATGACAATGGGAAGGCAGAGCAATTGGCAAATCACGGGGTAAGAGGCGACCAGTCACTCTATAGAGTCACTTATGAAAATGTTAAAGCTCACGGCGACTAAGATTCTTACAAGAGTGTAGAGGCAGAAAGATGACTACCATCTACTAGACAAATTGGAACAAGCCATTCAGTATTCAGAACAGGACACAACAGGCTCGATGCTCATACATAATTATGTTTGAAAAACTAAAGCTGTTGCGTGTGTGGTCTTTTGGACCAAACACCAGCGTATTTACTTGGGATATGTCCCACTCACTCCCCCATCTTTTTAAAGTAGGAATTTCTGTTACTGGATTTTAAACTTCGATTGATTATTGCCAACCTGTATTAATGTCTCTCATGTGTTTCTATTCAGTAATACTAAAAGCTTTATATTACTGCATCTATTTTCATGAAAATGTATCTATCTTGGTCAGTAATTTGGGCATTTCCTTTGCATTTTTATTATTAAAGTGGGAATGCTGTACTTTAATGTTTTAAGTTCAATTATCATCTGCAAATGTTAATGTCGTTCGTACGTACCAATTCAGTACTTCTAGCAGTTTGGTTCTTGACCAATTGTTACCTATCTTCACTATCTTTTGGAATTTGGTCATGTTTTTATGATTTAAGTGGGAATTTCTGTAATCTGATGTCAGGCAACATACATTAATATCCCTCATAGTCTGCAACAGGGTATTTCAATACAGAAAGCATCTGCCAAGTACGGTTGTTTTCAATAATGACTAATTTGTGAATAAAAATGAGATCACTGATAACTTCTTGTTTTGGTATATATTTGCTGCAAAAACAAAAAAATATGTAGACATTACCATACCTCAACATAAAATGGCAGACCTTGATTTAAATAACATACATTTACTTGAATAAAATCAGATGACGAAGGTTTTCAAAATAAACAAATGACCATGCAATACAAACTTAAATTACGTGTTTGTTACTTAAAACAACCATTTGACATTGACCTTCAAAAAGGGGTAAAGTGTAAAAAAATGTCTGTAAAATGTTTAAATAGATTGCTAATCAAAATGTTTGACAGAAATAATGCAAAAACCATTAAAATATACCAAAATATTGCATCTATTGTGGTTATGGTGAACTTAACCCTATTTAACATTTAAAGGGCGTGATCTTGACCTTGAAAATAAACTATTTCCACCAATGGAACTTTTGGGAACTTTGTGGTTTCTGAAACTACAGATGTTGGTGATACTGAAAATACATGTTTCATTTCTGTTCAAATTTATTCCCATTTTTAGCATATTTTTGAGCTAGGATGACTGTACTAAAAGCAGCAAAAAGAACACTCGGAGCTTTTTAAGTTTCTATATACCTTTGTAAATTATTCTAAAATGGTCGGTAGAAATTTGGGAAAAACATTTCTTGCCAATCATCATGTTTTATGACATTTTCTAAGATACGGGTTGACTTTTGAAAAATTCGTAAAGTCTTTTCATTGATATTATATTTTTTATCTCTCAAATAGTACGTGTCAAAACTTAACATGAATAGGGCAGCTTCAATTAATTAAACTTATTCTTTCCGAAAGTTTTGAGGCCATGTGTACTTTTTGAAGCCCAGGTGAGTTTCATGCTAAAATTTTGGATCAATAGAATATCGTAACATGTTTATTTTTTATCATAAAAGTATGTAAGACAACTTTTTTGTAAATATTTAGACGACTTCTAAACTAAATATCTTGCTCCTTATAACGTAATGTGCTAGAAGTGAAAACCATTTTGTGCTCAAACAAACGTTTAACAAGCAGATCGTCTGCTCGTGGTAAAACACTGTCTCTAAAGTATTTTTATCAGACTTCAAGTAGTGGACGAAACAACGACATATTGGCCTGAGGTTTCAACTTTAAAGAATGCAAGTTCTTTTACACAAAGAGTTTTTAAACCTTGCTCCGGGAAAACTGTCTAATGGTTATTATTTTAATCTTAAAATACTGTATTGTAAACTTTAAATGTTTTTCCCTTTCAAATATTCGTTAATCTTTTCGATGTGTTTGTGTTTCTGCATGCCTCCATGTAGCAGACACTCTAGATAATCCGGTTTTCGTTGCCGGACAGTCTGATCTTGGTTATCTTTTGCATCATGCGTAGGGTCTTCGTGAAAGTTGTGTACTTCCGTATACCTTGGCGCAGAAACTACTGTAACTGACTTTTTTTATTGTACAGGAGACAAAAAAAGTGATTTGTTTATATCCAGTAAATCTTTTCATACCATACTGAAGTGTGACGTTAGTATTTATCATATATATCTAACTGCTTTAAAAGATTATATTTATTCAACAAGTGACAGGAAATATTCACAAAACCAGGTTTTCATTTTCCAGTCTGCTGGCCGAGCGCAAATGTGTTTTTAAAGTCAGTAGATATACATAATGTGAAAAAGAAACAAAGGTCTTCTTCTATATATTACATCTGTAAAAAAAGCAAAGGGCCATAATTCAGGCAAAATTGATCCAAACACAAAACCCAGACAATATGCACGAGGGCACTTGATGACAACAGTTGTATGAGAGTTTGGTTTAAATATCTTGAGAAATGTAGGAGGAAGTGGGCACGTGACAGTATTCTTCTATATATAACATATGTGGAAAAAAAGCAAAGGGCCATAATTCAGGCAAAAATTATTTTAAAAAAAAAAAAAATAAAAAAAAAAAAAACTTGCTCTGTGTGGGGTTTGAACCACTGGTCTCATGAGAAATGTTGTCATCTTACTGTAACAGAATACTCCAAAGTATACAGGACTGGTAATCTATTCTAAAAATAGACAGTAATAACAGAGTATTCTCCCTTTTATAATAACAGAGTATTCTCCCTTTTATATATACTTAAATAAGGAGACACAAAATTGCTAACGGACGGACGGACGGACGACCAGGGGCAGAACATTATATATTCAAAATTCTTTAGTTCACAATTATAGTTCTGTGACAGTTTGGTTGAAATCCCTTGAGAAATGTAGGAGTTGCACACAGAAGAGTATTTCTCTATATATTCTATTATGTGGAAAAAAACAAAGGCCCATAATTCTGTCAAAAATGATCAAATCACAAAACCCCGACAATATGCGCCAGGGCACTTGGTGACAATAATTCTGTGAAAATTTGGTTGAAATCCCTTGAGAAGTGTAGAAGGAGTTGCGCACAGTATAATTACATATGTGAAAAAAACGAAGGGCCATAATTCTGTCAAAAATGACCAAATCACAAAACCCCGACAATATGCACAAGGGCACTTCATGACAATACTTCTGTGAAAATTTGGTTGAAATCCGTTGAGAAATGTAGGAGGAGTTGCGCACAGAAGAATTACATATGTGAAAAAAACAAAGGGCCATAATTCTGTCAAAAATGACCAAATCACAAAACCCCGACAATATGCGCCAGGGCACTTCATGACAATACTTCTGTGAAAGTTTGGTTGAAATCCGTTGAGAAATGTAGGAGGAGTTGCGCACAGAAGAAATTGTTTACGCCCGCCCGCCCGGCCGCCGACATACCACAGTCTAATAACCAGGATTTTTCCTTCGGAAAACCTGGTTAAAAATATTACATATTCTTTTTCACTTACATGACTCTTTGCGCTTACTTTATTACACGTATAAAGTCATGTAAATGCACTTACCAGAGTTTTTGCACTAATTTATATAACTTACAGTACATGTATATCATACACATTATGAAATTTCTGTTAAGATAGTTATACCATAACTGTGGTTAAAAATTGTGTTCATTGTGGATTTACAAATCAGTTAATACATTAGAAAAATATAAATTGAAGAAAAA
Organism: Saxidomus purpurata; assembly: GCA_022818135.1. Taxonomy (NCBI): domain Eukaryota; kingdom Metazoa; phylum Mollusca; class Bivalvia; order Venerida; family Veneridae; genus Saxidomus; species Saxidomus purpurata. Next base: position 47,213 of record JAFMSR010000597.1, read on the forward strand.
TAATCCAATGTTTAATTTTGATTGATGTCGAACAGCTACACACACATTATAGACTGAAGTAACCGATTTGAATTAAGATGCCAAATAAAATCTCCTTTCTGCAACATGAGCAGTGTTTGCGAAACTTGCTCATAAAGTTAAATTGTTAAATTTTCAACTGGGTGTCAAAGCAAATGCATACTACATTTTGAAGCCACAAGTGAAAATAACTACTTTTATTTTATGTTTTCCAGTGAATTATAGAGTTTACTTGGGGTAAATATGTGAATTCCATTTTTTTTTACTGTTTTTGCAATCTTTAACCCGGATTAACGTCAAAAAGTATACCGAGCATAATTAATGCCAGAAACCATGCAATGATGAAGTTGTTAAAATGACATCATTTGTTATATGTTTTCTGATGGTCATGCGATTTTCAATAATTCATAGATTGAAGCAAACTCAACAACCGTAGTTTTTAACCATTAGTAAGCAGAAAAATTGTTGGTATTGATGCAATTATATAACGGTAATTTCACTCGTGAACTCCGAAAATAGTTTTGACTCGTGGCTGCGCAACTCGTCAAAATATCACTTTTGGTCCCTACTCCGTGAGATTATAACGTGATATTACACCAAAACCAACACTTATCCTCAATATCATGTTCCAAAATTAAAATATATCTCAATCTTTCACAGAAATAACCCATTTTTCTGTTTATTTCATCTTCAAAAGCTTTGAAATTTTATTGATATTACATCTAAAACTGCGTGGGATAAGGCCCGTGTTTTACGTCCTAGTTATGACATCATTGACGTTTTAACCCTTTCGCTACCAACTTGAAAATTGTAAATAACGTGTGTGTCAAGCGTTAAAAAAATAATTGCTCTTCAAAAGGGTTGTCTTGGCAATTATGCGTTATAATTGACAACAGAAGAGTGTTTAGCTTTTGATCATATTTTTAATGCTTCTACACTTTGCAACAAATCATAAGATGCAATCAATCTTTGCTACAACTTTTAGGTCTGAAAATCAACTTCAGTATAGATCTATGTCAAATTTAAATAAAGGTAAACCCTGATTTAAAATTTACATTGATGGAAGATGTTGTATACTCTTTCCTTTTCTTTCATTTTCAAAAATAATTGCATTATTAACAGCAGAAATTTGCCCCTTATTTTTATAATACAATATTTTGAAATTGTTTAATACGTTTTATAAAAAATATAAGTTGTTTAATTTCTATTTATGACATTTAGAAAGTTAACCAACAATATTTTAGTTGGTGATATGAATTCATTTAAGGAAATTACGTTGTCCTGATATGGCAGTCAGATAATCTCCAATATACAATGTAACAGCTCGTGTTGTATAGTTATTTTAGCGACCTCAAAGATTCAGTAATAAAAGCTACATAGTCAATATCATTGGCACCATTATCAGTCCTGTGATGACGAGAGATTTTGATGTATTCAGTGGAAACACAACGAGAAGTAACTGGTCCTAGTATCCTCGGTATTGTTTCACTTGAGCTATTTCATCATCTTGAAAGTATTATTCATTTTCTGGTAATAACCTCTAGCCTCTGCAATATTGCCTCACATGGACGGAACAGACACACATCTTGTCATATGATTCTAATGAGCAGATAATTTACCAATAATAGACATTAAATTGAAAACATTCAGTGTTTGTTAAAATGATTATTCTGGAATTGCATATTAAAATGTTTGTTGCATGGAATGAATCATAAATTGATTTAATAATTTGATAATTTCATCCAACTAAACAAAACTCAGAAACAACACTCGGCATAATAATATTATTCCTTATTGT
>JAFMSR010000598.1:0-45000 GCA_022818135.1 Saxidomus purpurata
ACTTGTTTTACATAGACATATATACAATGTAGGAAAACTAGAATTGTGTCCAAAGGACACGGATGCCCCCACTGTGCAGATGTGCTCATAAACAAGAGCAAGCATATCTGTATGTAAGATTTTTATGTGGAACTTTTTCATTCCACTGTTTCATTTCTGTACATATACCTAAAATGATCTACAGGTAACCTTATGTACATGTTAAATTAAATTACAAATGTAAAATTTATATGTTCAATTATTTATATGGTATATAGTGAAAAAATCAACAAAGGGCCATAATTCTGTTAAATTTGGTCGCAACAAATTTATATGGTATATAGTGAAAAAATCAACAAAGGGCCATAATTCTGTTAAATTTGGTCGCAACAAAAATTTCTTCCTTTACTACCATCTACACATTAAAGCTGTTCATCCCTGGAAGTTTAAGCAAAATCTGCCATCCGGTTTAAGAGGAGTTGCGTTCACAATATTTCTATATGGTATATAGTGAAAAACTTAACAAAGGGCCATAATTCTGTTAAATTTGGTCGCAACAAAAATTCCTTCCTTTACTACCATCTACACATTAAGGTTGTTCATCCCTGGAAGTTTAAGCAAAATCTGCCAACCAGTTTAAGAGGAGTTGCGTTCACAAAATTTCTATATGGTATATAGTGAAAAAATCAACAAAGGGCCATAATTCTGTTAAATTTGGCCGCAGCAAAAATTCCTTCCTTTACTGCCATCTACACATTAAGGTTGTTCATCCCTGGAAGTTTAAGCAAAATCTGCCATCCGGTTTAAGAGGAGTTGCGTTCACAAAATTTCTACATAGTATATAGTGAAAAAATCAACAAAGGGCCATAATTCTGTTAAATTTGGTCGCAGCAAAAATTCCTTTCTTTACTACCATCTACACATTAAGGTTGTTCATCCCTGGAAGTTTAAGCAAAATCTGCCATCCGGTTTAAGAGGAGTTGCGTTCACAAGATTTCGGGACGTACGGACAGACGGACGGACGGACGGACGGACGGACGGACGGACAAGTGCAACGCTATATGCTCCCACTTTGTGGGGGCATAAAGAGTTAATGACATGGGACTAAATGCTTCATAAAGATTCAATGTCAAAAATAATCAATTTTCAATTTTTCTGAAGAACTCTGTCAAGGATATCATAATTCCGGATCTCTTATATAATTCCCCTGTACTTTGACATGATAATTTCTATTCAATCTTTTAATATAACATATTAATTAGTCAAGCATTTACTGTATTACAACCTTCATCAGATTATAATGAAATCTTGACATCTTTGTAATGGAAACCCCCCCCAAACAAGAGCTGTTTGTAAAACACGTATGCCCCCTTTGATGGCCTGAAATAAAATGTTTTGGCCTTAAAAAGAACAAGCAAATAGCTAAAAAAGAACAAATGGAAAGTGTATTGGTCTGTCTCTTTCAGAAAAAAAAATCAACAAAGGGCCATAATTCTGTTAAATTTGGTCGCCGCAAAAATTCCTTCCTTTACTTCCATCTACACATTAAGGTTGTTCATCACTGGAAGTTTAAGCAAAATCTGCCATCCGGTTTAAGAGGAGTTGCTTTCACAAAATTTCTATATGGTATATAGTGAAAAAATCAACAAAGGGCCATAATTCTGTTAAATTTGGTCGCCGCGAAAATTCCTTCCTTTACTACCATCTACACATTAAGGTTGTTCATCCCTGGAAGTTTAAGCAAAATCTGCCATCCGGTTTAAGAGGAGTTGCGTTCACAAGATTTCGGGACGTACGGACGGACGGACGGACGGACGGACGGACGGACTGACGGACTGACGGACGGACGGACGGACAAGTGCAACGCTATATGCACCCCACTTTGTGGGGGCATAAAAATCTTCTTCTCCGAAACCACAAAGTCTAGATCTAAGGTATTTAGTTTGTAATAGTGTCTAGTAAACTTCTTCAAAGTTTGTTCAAATTGTGCCCCTAGGGTCAATATTTTGCCCCGCATATGGGGTCACCTTTTTACATACTAGTATACATAATATAGAAAAACCTTTAAAAATCTTCTTCTCCGAAACCACAAGGTCTAGAACCAAGATATTTAGTGTGAAACAGTGTCTTGTTGACGTCTTTAAAGTGTGTTAAAATCATGACACCAGGGTCAAAAATGATCCTGGCCGGGGGTTCACTTGATATTGGTAAAACTTGAAAAATCTTCTTTTCCAAAACCACACGGCCTAGACCTTAAATATTTGGTGTGTAACATTGTCTAGAAGTCCTCTATTAGATTTGTTTAAATCACGCCACGGGAGGAGGTTTGTCTCTTGTCTTTATATAGAGTTATAGGGAAAACCTAGCTTTCAATAAGTTCCTACAGCATCCACTGACTTACCAATTAACTACTGACTTCCTTAAGAACCTATGACTTTCTTATCAACCACTGACTTCACCTAGCAACCAGTGAGTTCCCCTTGGAACAAGTGACTTCCTTAGCAACCAGTGACCTCCCCAAGCCAAGGGTATCCAACTGCACGATGATCAGATGACCAGTCGTGTATTTACAAGTACAATGTATATAGATTTACCCTCAATTACTGCCTTAAACATGCATTGTATGTAAATGTTATGGTACTCTTTGAGGATATATAACTTTGACATCATTGAGAATGCCATAACAGAGAAACGGTAAGGGACTTGGGACCGGCCGGATATTGCTCAATTGTCCTTTGCTGCATAAGCGCAAATACGAGAAGTGTTCGAAAAAGTGTGCGGAAAGCTGTCATACTATATCCTTTTTTTATTAGTTTTATTAAAACAAACGTTTGATTGTAAATAAATCAATGTATACTGAATTGATTATGCTGTTATGTTTTAATTATTTCAAACATGAATGTTCTACTGTTAGTGCTGCAACATGATGAGCAAATGGGTCATATTTCTAGAGGTAACCGGGGCACCCAATACCACATTTTGTATTACATGTATATATCAAAATGACCGCTAGGGTCTGTAGTTTCTGAAACTGCTTGTTGCAGTTGCCAAATCAGTGCCGCAACATGAATATAAGGGTGTAATTTACGTTACCCCTAAATTGTTAAAACAAAAGAAAAGAAGTTCACACCGAGTTATTACTCTTGTAACACATGATATATTAGTAATGACATCATATTTGATAATAACAATTTGTGTACATAAATTCTATCCATTCAAATTCTGTGTTTGACCATAGTAATACATACGAGTGCCATGTACTTTACATGACCTTACGTTACAAAATATTGTAATGTAGATTTTATCATTTGTTATGATAAAGTTTGATTATTGGTACAGATCAATATAATAATCAACTAAGTCACATATTGTCCTTCTAATGAACACAGATTAGAATCCAATAGACATGTACTTTACGCTACATCCATGTAATAATACTCCGTCAAGAATACAATAACGGTTACATATTTTATCTTAAATCGTGACGTTCACAGCGTGTGTTGATTAGTGATCGTGCAATTATATTTTCTAAACAGAGAAGATACCACATGTATCGCATTTGTACTTATTTTGCTGATGAACCTGAGGTCTGTATCATCGTTGTACGTCTTGTTAAACGCCAGACATAAATAAATGCACCGTTCTTGTCTCTAGCAACTGTGTAGCTCCGCTGATTTCTGTGTTTAGCCAATGCGTACGACCACGTTGGTGAAATATGTAAATAATATTCGCTAAGTTCTATGACCGGAGAGACATTTATTATGCATCACTTGTTGATCCTTTGGAACTATAGAAATTTAATGTTCAGTGTTAAGCTGATGTACAATATAAATGGGAAACATAGTGTGAGGCGTATCCGTCCAAGACAGAAGACGTAAGGGGTATCCGACTAAGACAGAAGACGTAAGCGGTATCCAACATTTTGTTCAGAGAGTACGGATGGGAAATAAGTCACTGAAAATATCTGACATGTTGTATACAACACGTATGCTACTCTGTGAATCTAATATATTTTTCTGGGCATTTCGCATATCTGGCAAAAAGGTTCACTATATTTTGACAGTTCGTTGTAGGCTTTTTCTGAAATGAAAAGTTTCGTTCCTGATGCATGTTGAGTGGAAATGATGACATTAATCTAGATATAATGAAGAAATTTGTCAAGTTATTAAAAATACAGAATTCTTGTTTATATTGAAGTAATATATAAAAGAAAATGTGAATCTGCTAAATGAACTAGAACTGCCACTGTCATGGCCTGAATACCCCCCGCATACCGCTTTGAAGTCAAGGCCCCTGTGACCTTGACCTTTGACCCAGTGACCTCAAAATCAATAGGGGTCATCTACTAGTCATGACTAACCTCCATGCCAAATATGAAGACTGTGGGTCAAAGGAATCTTAAGTTATTGGGCGGATAAGCTTTTTGAAGTCAAGGCCCCTGTGACCTTGACCTTTGACCCGGTGACCTCAAAATCAATAGGGGTCATCTACTAGTCATGACTAACCTCCATGCCAAATATGAAGACTGTGGGTCAAAGGAATCTTAAGTTATTGGGCGGACAAGCTTTTTGAAGTCAAGGCCCCTGTGACCTTGACCTTTGACCCGGTGACCTTAAAATCAATAGGGGTCATCTACTAGTCATGACTAACCTCCATGCCAAATATGAAGACTGTGGATCAAAGGAATCTTAAGTTATTGGGCGGACAAGCTTTTTGAAGTCAAGGCCCCTGTGACCTTGACCTTTGACCCGGTGACCTCAAAATCAATAGGGGTCATCTACTAGTCATGACTAACCTCCATGCCAAATATGAAGACTGTGGGTCAAAGGAATCTTAAGTTATTGGGCGGACAAGCTTTTTGAAGTCAAGGCCCCTGTGACCTTGACCTTTGACCTGGTGACCTCAAAATGGATAGGGGTCTTCTACTAATCATGACTAACCTCCATGCCAAATATGAAGACTGTGGGTCAAAGGAATCTTAAGTTATTGGGCGGACAAGAAAAAACCGACGGACGCCGGACGGCCGGACAGCCGGACAGCCGGACGGCCGGACGGACAAGCTGATTCCAGTATACCCCCCTTACAACTTTGTTGTGCGGGGGTATAACTACGGTTCCAATAGTTGAGCAAAGTCCCTATGGCTTTAAACCTCAAAAGCTACGTCTATGGGATACGATCAAGCATGTCAAAACCATGTTTAGTACAAGGAGTACAGCACTTTCGAGTTTTGAAATTCTAACACCATGATTTATCATGTCCAAACCATGTATATTATTAGCATTATGAAAATTCCGTGTTCTTAAATTCTAACACCATGAAAAGTAATTAGGTTTACAGAATCACCATACTTTCACAGCATCTTAATCAATTTTTTTATCTATTACCAAGTACCTGTTGAGTTTAAGTTACTGAGGTTATCTGAATTTTCGACAAGCCATGCTTTTCTAAACGAGGTACTTTGTCACTAACAGCAAGAACATTTATATGTTTATCCGACAATCTTTTGCTTATATGAATTATAGTATTTTCTTTAAAGCTTGGAGCACCTTTCATTTAGGTATGAAATATGGTAATTGTCCATATTGTAGGGTTGTTGTTGTTGGTGGCATTGTTGTTGACGCATCTGTAGTAGGTGTTGGCACACTTGTTGCAGGCAGGAATGTTGTTTTTGGTTGCGCTGTTGTAGCAGGCAGGTATGTTGTTGGTGGTGTCATTGTTGTTGACGCAGTGGAAGTTGGTGGGGGCACAGTTGTTGCAGGCAGGACTGTTGTTGTTGATGACGCTTTAGTTTTAGAATGAGTTTCTGTAAGTAATATAAAGCATAAGGTATTGGAAATTTTACCATAAATGGCAATTGTCTAAAGCACTGTAGGCACTGTAAGCACTAGTGTATTCACAGCTACACCCCTGTTAATTATTGCAGTGTGCTTGACATTTCCGTCTTTTAATCAGCTTTTTAATTGATAGATCAATTAATAAAATGGCAATTTCTTTTTTAGCAGGGATATCATTTCCTTTGAGAATTTCACAAACCAATGGGACATTTTCATTTTGAAATTCTGGCTGCATTTTCTTTTGAAATTAGTTTTAAATATACAGTAGACAGACATAAAAATGCTTCGAATGATTTCATAAACTGAGATTTGTGTAGATCTTTAACTTAGTCTACGCAATGATATTATATATTTAGAAAACCATTTTTTCAAATAAGGCAATTATACTGGTTTAATGTTACCTGGCAGACACGTGCCTGTTTCCCATATTCCTGTTATCGTGCATTTTAGGCTATTCTGATCTGAAGACAAATTATCTTTCTTTAGAATATGCTATGTATTCATAATAGTAAAAGTAGGAAAAATTGTTTATCGTTCTAATTATTATCAGTACAGTTCCACATTTCCCAGTGATCAAAAGCAAATTTTATTTATAACTTTATTTCGAATATCCTTGAGCAAATACTTCTTACAATTTTACAAGGTCGGAACTTAGATGTTTACTCTATTTGAAATAGAGCATGGATTTCAATAGTAGCATATGTATTTTGCCATGATACAAATAAATTACGTTGTAACTCGGAGGATGTTCCTCCTCGAAATAACTTTTTTATTTCGCAAACACTACTATACATGTTACTAGTAATGTTCCCGAGATGACAAGTCAACAACGCGACATATAGGTTCCTAAGAGACAATTTGTAAGCATAAAGTATAGTCTGTGAAAACTAGAGATGATTCGCTGTCCTTACCATTGTACACACAGGTTGATGTGTGTAGTTTTTCAGGGACCTTGCATATGATTTGGGCCTGATTTGGAACATATCCCTCATCACATACAATGGACGCCTTATCAAGGAGGACGTTTCTGTCCGATTCCACCAGCTCGATTATACCATTTTCGATAGATGGTAGACTGCCGCATTCTTAAAATGAAGGCAAATATATACTTATACAAATCATTTTGCCCAAGATACTTTTCACTGCCATTTTTTTTACAATCCTTTTTTGTTGTTTGTTTTTTTCTACTTGAAAAATAAAGTAACAGAAGCTCTTCACGCGGTTTAATATCACATATATGCCAAATTTAGAATCGAAGGTAGAGATCGAGGCAACCGCGGTCAAGATATTTACAAATAGGTTTTTGTTTGAAGTTCGGCTCGTATGATACTTGATATGCCTCGGGTAAAACTGCCATTGGATCACATTATATATACCAGATAAATAGCCCCGTTTCACAAAATGTACGTTATAGGTCTGGCATAACTGTATTTTGTACTTTCCGCAGAAGTCTCTTTCAAAAAGAAGCAGGCGAACATACGTCGCGAAAATAACAAATACTCTAAATTGAACAGTATGCGCAATAAGCAATCTAATTTACATGATACTACATGTATTTGCATTTTAACCCCTTGTCGCGTCCGTGAAAACAAGACTTGAAGATTTGATACTAACACTGTTAAAATATGCATGACACAAAACTTGCTTCAATCGAATGAGCCTACCTAAATATAGATGAATCAAATTTATTGTAATTTTTCACATTTTTACATACAAAATAATTCTGACGGATGGACCCTCAGAGCACATTTCCGTCTTTGCGATTTTTTTAAGTTCGCTATTATGGCGAATTTTCCACTTCGCTTATTTCAAAATCTCGAGAAAGATTCATTTCACATAGATTAACTTACAGAGAATTCTCCTTTCACAAATTTCTCGCAAATAATTATTCCTGTACACAAATCGCGAAAAAATTTGCCACGCGAAATTATCAAATTTACACCAATTATGCATATGGAGAGTAAGACAAGCATGTAAAAGTACCACACTTTTTTCGAAGAAGCAAACTTTTTTTAATTTACAAATCTTTAGTTTTTGATTTTACAATTTTTTGTGCTTGATTCAGTTTTGCCCTGGATCGGAAATGGTAGCGTTTGAACTTCCAACAGCGACGTGATAAATGCATTCTAAAGTTGCTAGCTGAATGTTTACAGCTCAAAAATAACCACACATCATATGATTTATTATCCAATACTTAAAATATCTTACTGTTGTACATACGCTGCAAATACCATCCCCCCCCAAAAAAAAAAAAAAAAAAAAAAAATTAATAAAAAATTAAATAAATAAAATGTTACACATTATAAGTTTATGTGCAAACAGTAGAACACCTCCAGTATCTCTCTAAACGGTATTTCAAATAACTTACTGATATCTATGCACTGGTATGGTTCTGTTGGTACGCACAATTGTTGTGGGGAACATGGTCTACTACCACATGAACCTGCCATTGTCTAAAACAAAACAACAGTCACTGTCATTATAATATTGAAGACTTTTCAAGTCATTAGATAGTGAATATGTGCGTAGGGTTTGATTCAAGTTACTGCGGGTTCAAAACTCAGTTCCATTTGTTTGTTCTGTTTTTTACATTTTGATATTGATCGAAGGGTTTATGTCTTGAAGCATGTAAAAATCCCTGATTCATCAGTGTAGCCAAATACCAACGCGAGCCCAATTTATCCTTCATTTTATGTGTCTAAGGCGATATGACTATAAGTCGATTACAAAGAAGCCATTGACTGGACAATCAAAGCACATTATGTCAAATGTTGTTGATTATATTAAAGGCACAAAGGAGCTACAGAACACAGCTTTTTTGTTTCATAATATAGCGGCCATTTGATGATACCGTCAAATAATTAACTGAATTTATCTAAACTGTAAATATCAAATAAAAGTTACAACAAAAAGCACCTGGAAAAAATGGAATCACACACATAAAATATCAAAAAATCACGAAATTCAAACGTGCATTGCCTTGTGAAGACGGCTGTCGAGCTACCGTGAAGTATATAATGGAATTTTATCAAATACAAATTCCAACAAAATACAAAAGATGTAATAAAAGCGAAATTCAAACTGTCTTGAAAAAAAGAAAAATACAAAAGCTGAAACTAAAGATATACGCGTGTACACGTACATACATTTACAATTTGTATGATACCAAAAACATTTGTTTTGTCGAGAAATATTAGTAGACTGAGAAGTGATTTTCCGTTACTAGAATTTTAAATTGTATAAATATACAGAACATATCTCTATGAAAATAGAAGAAAATCCGTCACGACAACCAAATAAATCAATAGTAAATAGTACATACACTAGGCCACTCAAAGATATCACTGAACACTGCTCCAGGTTGAGTCTCGAACTCAGACTCCTTGACAGTTAAGCTGTCAACATCGTTCAGCTCACAACTCCGTGTCGGAATGTACGAATTCCAGGACTTGCAGACAGACAGATACATACAGTATCTTACACAATCATGGAGATCGGTCTTCGTTTCAAAAAAGCTGTGTCCTTTAAGCCTCTTATTTAAGAATTTTTGTTTCATGTCAAAAGTTCTACATTCTCCGTCAGTAATACAATAAATTGCTCTAAACTGTAAAATTAACAGAATAAAACCGTATCTCCCAAACATTTTGAACAAACTAAATTCATTCGAAAATGCAACGTATTTTTTCCCGCCACCTACGCCCAGTAAAATATTTATTATTTTTGATTTGTTCATTTAAATACTGCAAGGTGAGAATCGATTTATTCTCATCACTATTTCAAACCGTATGCACGATGCACGTTTCAACATGCTGTTTGTAAACGCCAGTCAGTTAAAAAACGAAAGTTTTAACAATTCATTTTACCCTGTAAACAAATGTTTTTAGAAAATGATCAAAATTTTGAATACAGAATATATGAACTCTAAACCTTTTTTTATAAAATTTTGAATATAATCTTATACATTGTGTAAATAATTATTGTTAATTCAATTTTTAATTTTCAATTGAATTTATTAGTTGACCACAGGTAAAGAGCCATCTAGACAGTAAGCCTTGATGTATAAGCCTAAGCTGTAAATTTTATAAAGGAAAAAATCATTACTTTACACTGTAAATCAAGGTTTAGAAAATACATTTAATTATTTTCTGAAAAATACCTTGTGAACAATGGGAACTTTCAAGGCCCGATACATGTAATATGTGTTTGTTTATTGTTTTGTGAAATAAAATAGTAAGCAGGTTCTTGATGCGGACATATGTATAGGCGGGCACTGATTGATCACAATATGCTCAATAGCTGTATGGTATTGATATAGGATATGGGAATATGATTCAACTAAGAACTTTCGCTGACAATTATTTCATTAGCTCAACTGACCACGAAGTGGTCATGGTGAGTTTTTAGGATAGTTGAATGTGCGGCGTCCGTCCGTCGTCCGTCGTTTACATTTGCTTCAAATTGCATCTCCCCTGAAACCACTAGGGCAATGTTTCTTGCATAAAGCTCTACCAAAATTGTTCAAATAATTCCATTCCATGCAGAATTCTGGTTGCTATGTGGACAAGTATGAAAAAATCTACTTCAAAACTGCAAGGCCCAGATCTTAGATATTTGGCATGTAGCATTGTCTAGTGGACCTCTACCAAAAGTGTTCAAATCATAACCCCTGGGCTAAAATTAACTCCACCCCGGGGGGGTCACTTTATTTTACCTACGTTTCTATACGAAACACTTTAGAATTCTTCTTCTGCAAAACCACAAGGCCTAGAGCTAAGATAATTAGTATATAGCATTGTCTTGTAGACATATGCCAAGTTTGTTCAAATTATGCCCTTGGGGTCCATATTGGTCCTGCCTAGGGGGTCACTTAGTATAGGAAAAAATTTAATAATCTTCATCTCTAAATCCACAAGGCCTAGAGCTGAGATATTTGGTGTGTAACATTGCCTGGTAAGTCCTCTTTTACGTTTGTTCAAATCTTACCCCTGGGGTCAAACTTAACCACGCCCGCGGGAGGAGTGGGTCGTCCCTTGTCTTTATATAGGAAAAACCTAGCTTCCAATGAGTTCTTATAGCAGCCACTGATTTACCAAGCAACTACTGACTTCCTTAAGAACAAGTGACTTTCTAAGCAGCACTGTCTTTACCTAGCAACCAGTCACTTCCCCGCGGAACAAATTACTTCCTTAGCAACCAGTGATTACCTCTAGCAACCAGCGACTTCTTTAGGTAAGTGCACCGGTACTCAGATGAGCGCTATAGGGTCTTTACGGCCCTCTTGTTCAATAAAGCACCAATTTTACTATATTTCACAAATAGCAAATTAGAGTACCGAACTGCACAATTAATCAGTTAAGTCGTGTATGTAAAAATATATAGATTTACCCTCAATTACTGCCTTAAACATGCATTGTATGTAAATGTTATGGTACTCTAAGCGGACATGTAACTTTGGCATCATCGAGAATACCATTGCAGAGCTACGATAAGGGACTTGCGACACTCAGGAAATTGACACAATGTCCTTAGCACTCCTTTACCGATAACGTTTATTCAATTTCTGAGTAGGACAATATGATAATCAAAATGGCGGAATTACGACTTCAATAGAAGGACCTAAGTATCTTTGTTTTATCAGGTAAACAAGGACACAGAATAAGAACGATGTGGTTATGTTACCAAATGACCTCGCATATGCATAAAGTTGTGTTTGTTTTTTATCTATTTTTTGTTAAACTAGGCCTTTTTATACAAAAATTGTTCTTATGTAATATTTTCATTTTAGAACACTGTTACTTTGTCGCCATTTTCCAGTTCTCCTTGTATCTATTAAAATGAGCAATATATCTACATGAAAACACATGATCTTTGTAACTACAGTTTGTGATACCTCGAACAATACGAAATTGGAAGTGTATAGCTAATTCTTAGTCCATGTAAATGTTCTTTCTGTTTGGCGCGTTTAAGATTTATGCTTATTATCCCAATGACTTACAAGGCAAAAATAATTTGATTCGTTCGAATTAACCTTGAATTCTTGAAACTGAAACTAAGTCAGGTTCATGTACATGTAAGAAGAACGCTAATCAAAGTACATTTCATTTATCAATTTCATGCACAGAAAAAATTAGTGTAACAAACACTCATTTTCTGTTTAGTACAAACTGTGTACAAGTGACACGTCTTTGTATCCTGTTATTACTGAATAAGTTCGCCTGTTTCTCTTTCATTGCACTTCACGTTGACCTCAACTTTTGTATGTATCTTGAATGTGTTTGTATAAAGGGAAAGAAATTTCAAGGCTAATCAGTGATAAATTGAACATCGAATTGTGTGATTTTTTTTATCTTGCTACATCAGCCTACGTCAGTGATTATGAATTCATGAAATGAAACAACTGGAATATTCACCCAAACAATGCATATACCTGACTTCCGTGCATTAAAAATGCATAAACGTAAACAAATACTATTTCGCCTCTCAAAATATAAAATTTTAATTAAATTAGAGATTTTTCATGGAAGTGAAAAACCCTTTGAAAACCCCCCTGGAAAAAAAAAATTAACACCCCAAAATTTTAAAAAAAATTTTTTTAAAAAAAAAAATCCTCCCTCTCGAACCCCCACCCCCCCCCCCCCCCCCCCCCTCCCCCCCCCCCAAAATTTTTATTTTTAAACTTAAACCCCCTAACATTTAATTTTATCATTTTTAATAAAAAAAAAAAAAAAAAAAAAAAAAAAATTTAATTTTTATTTTTTCAAAACCAAACCCATCCCCCCCCCATAAAACCCCCCCCCCACACCCAATCCACCCTGGTTTTTTTCTCCCCCCCCCCCCCCTCCTCGATCCCCCGAACCCCCCCCCCCCCCCCCCCTTTCTTTTTTTAAAAAAAACCCCCCCCCCCCCCCCCCCCCCTTCAATAAAAAAATTTTTATTATTTTTACTCCCAATTATTACCCCCCCACCACGACCCCCCAGCCCCGTTTACACCCCCCCCCACCCCCACCCAACTCTCAATCAAAAATTTTTTTTCCAAAATACCCCAACCCCCCCCCCCCCCCGTTTCCTCTTTTTTTTTTATTATTTTTACCTCCCCCCCTTTTTTTTTTAAACACAAATTATATTAAAATAAATTAAAAAAAAAAACCAAAATAACCCAACCCCGCTTATCCCCCCCCCACCGCCACAACCCCCCCCCCACCCCCCTTTTACCACCCCCCCCCCCTCCCCCCCCCCCCCCCCACCTTTTTTAAAACCCCTTACAAACCACCCCCCCCCCCCCCCACCCCCCCTCCCCCTCCCAAATCTTCATAAAAAAAATTAAAAAAAAAAAAAAAAATATTTTAAAACTAACCACCCCCACCCCCAAATTCTCCCCAAAAAAAAAAAAAAAAAATAAAAAAAAAAAAAAAAAAAAAAAAAAAAAAAAAAAAAAAAAACCCCCCCCCCACCCCCCTCCCCCCCCCCCCCCAACCCCCCAAAAAAACCCCCCCCAACCCCCCCCGGCCCCTTGCCCCCAACCTCCCCCCCCCCCCCCCCCCCCCCCACCCCCCACCCCCCCAATAACCCACTTTAACCACAAAACCCCCTCCCCCCCCACCCCCCCCCCCCCCCCCCCCCCCCCCCCCCCCCCCCCAAACCCCCCCCCCCCCCCCCCTCCCCCCACCCCCCCCCCCCCCCCCCCCCCCCCCGGGCCCCCCCCGCGCCCCCGTCCTCCTTTTGTTTTGAGTGCTCCCTCCCCCCCCCCCTCCCCTCCCGCTTCTTTTTTTTTTGCTCCCCCCGCCCCCCTTTCTTTTTGGGTTTTTCCTCCCCCCCCTCCCCCCCCCCGGGGGGGTTGTAATTGTTGGTGCAGCTGTTGTTGAAGGTTTGGTTGTAATTGTTGGTTCAGCTGTTGTTGTAGGTTGAGTTGTCGTTTTTTGTGCCGCAGTTGTTGTAGGTTGGCTTGTTGTTGAAGGTGCAGCTGTTGTTGTAGGTTGTGCTGTTGTTGAAGGTGCCGCAGTTGTTGTAGGTTGGGTTGTTGTTGTTGGTGCCGCTGTTGTTGTAGGTTGGGTTGTCGTTGTTGGTACAGCTGTTGTTGTAGGCTGGGTTGTCGTTGTTGGTGCCGTTGTTGTTGTAGGTTGGGTTGTTGTTGTTGGTGCCGCTGCTGTTGTAGGTTGGGTTTTTGTTGTTGGCGTCGCTGTTGTTGTAGGTTGGGTTGTCGTTGTTGGTGCCGTTGTTGTTAAAGGTTTGGTTGTCGTTGTTGGTGCAGCTGCTGTTGTAGGTTGGGTTGTTGTTGGTTGTGCCGATTTTGTTGTAGGTTGGGTTGTCGTTGTTGGTGCCGCTGTTGTTGTAGGTTGGGTTGTTATTGTTGGTGCAGCTGCTGTTGCAGGTTTGGTTGTCGTTGGTGGTACCGATGTTGTTGTAGGTAGAGTTGTCGTTGGTAGTGCAGCAGTTGTTGTAGGTTGGGTTGTTGTTGAAGGTGCCGCTGTTGTTGTTGGTTGCCTTGCTTGTGGTGGTGCCACTGTTGTAGTTGATTGATATGGTGGTAGTGCCGCTGTTGTTGTAGGTTTGGTTGTCCCTGTTGCTGCCGCTGTTGTTGTTGGTTGGGTTGCTTGTGGTGCTGCGTATGTTGTAGTTAATTGGGTTAGTAATAGTGGTGCGTCTGTTGTTGTAGGTTTGGTTGTCGTTGTTGGTGCCGATGTTTTTGTTGGTAGGGTTGTTGGTGGTGGTGCCGATGTTGTAGGCTGGGTTGTCGTTGTTTTTGCCGCTGTTGTCGTAGATTGGGTACAGTGGCGCTCACGTTTTTGTTCCGTTTTTCGGCAGGAAAACGCGAGCAGCGCCCGTTTTTCGCCCGTTTACCGAACGGGGCGTTTTTCGGCTCGCACCGTTTAAAAAAACGCGTTTTTCTGCCCGCCCCGTGAAAAAAAACGGCTGGTTGCACTGCACATGCGTGAAAAGCGAGTTCCTGCGTTTTTTCCCGTTTTTTTACCGGAGTATCAAATGCGCATGCGTGAAAAGCGAGTTCCTCCGTTTTTCGCCGTTTTTTCCGGGTTAGCAAATGCGCATGCGCCACATGTTTTTCTTCACTGTTTTATTTTTTTTGTAAAATTATGCCTATCCGTTCAAACTATTAAAAATCGCGAGTATGATTATAGATGTTAAGTTTATAATGTGGTCCGATTAAGATTGTTTTTTTTTGTTTCTTATTTTCAAAAACAAAGTATAACTACCACCAGCCTGTTAGATCATTACTCCCGCGTTTTCATCATAACATAAAATAAGCGGGTACATATCCGACAAGATGGAGAGCGAGGGGAAGGCCTTGTAATAGATAGAAATAATTTAGCACCTCCACTGTCCCTATTATGTTACTATGAAAAATCTATAACCAGTAGATATACATTTAATTAAATTAAACCTGCTCGATCATATGATTTCAGTTATCAAAATAAAACTATAACATCGGCAGTTGAGAATATTCATGGCCATGCTTCTGGTTCATAGATTCTTTAATTTGTCCATGTACAATATTTCCATATTCTTGTTCACAACTTAATCGCTCTCGAGACTAACTACTATAGGAATCGCTCTTGTCAGACTTTTCATATCCTGATAAATTGCAAAACGTATAGTAATATCACGGACCTATATACACATATAGTGTATATAGGTCCGTGGTAATATATTTAGGAAATAGATTTCACTTTTGAGTGATATACCGGTAAGTATATCACTGCGGGGTGTGTAAATGCGTAGTAATCTAATTACGAAGGCCTGAGTGATTAATTTCGAAGCATCTACCAACACAGAGTGATATAATAACCGGTATATCACTTAAAAATAAAATCTATTTCCACTCTAAACCGTTAATCTAAACAAAAACATGTTCGATGGGGTACTATTTGCTGCATTTTCATGAAGTCGCTGTCTTGAAAGTTGTAGTTTTCCCTGCATTCCATGCATTTCGTGAAATTTTGGCTGTTCTTTTTTACTTCTCAAAAAAGCACTATACGTCTTATTTTTGTTGTGTCTGATATTGCTGGCGATACCGGAAGTGTAGAAAATTTTACTGCAATTTTTTTTACATCACATGAATTCATTAACAACAATACCAATCCAAGCGTATTAGCACAGGCACACTCGTAGATTTCGTGTGAAAATTACAAGGGAGGTAATTTCAGCAGTCAAAAATAGTTCCGGACCCCTAGCGTGATATACTTAATAGTTTTATCACGCTCAAATCCTTCTTTGTGTATATAGGAGAAATTTCCAATCGTGTTAGAATATGAGTTATACTAACACAAGTGGCATAAACATAATAAGGTTGTTTATTATTTTACGATAAAATACAGTACTTTTATCAAAGGCCGGCAAGGTGCCAAAAAGGAAGTATTTGCAAGACGTATGTAAACAACCTGTCCAATTGCATTTTGTGTTTTCAAGTTACAATGATGTACTGCTACAAGTTGAATATAGACGTGCAAGAAAAAATTGTAATAATAAATATGTGCCATCATTTCATCGTTTATTCTAAAATGATTCATGGTTTTGTCTCTATGTACAAAGAATTGAAAAATTATGCTATATTAAATCATAAACAATGCAGGAACCGATATGCTGTAAACATTACGTCATATTGCACCGCATGACGTTAAATGAGTGTTCGCATAGAAAACGCTTTGCATTTATTAACCTTTTGAAATACCTGGTCATGTGAGAATCAAAATATCATCCTTCTCCGCTTTGTAATAGTCTTATAAACAATGATCTGTCGTACTGATGCGCTGTTAAAAATGGTTAATTACTGTGTATTAGTGCTCCAATTCATTGTTTTTTAAACGATGAACACCGCTAGAACGGATGTTATTTCATAAATAAAATAGTTATTCGTTCAAATGCAAAAAAAAAATCACTTGTGCTATGTACTCATTTTTTAAAAATTACTAAGCATTTGAACTCCTGTGTTTTATTCAACAACAAATACAGGGACACATTATTACTTCATAAATAAAATTTACTTTGAAGTATTCACACTTCCTTCGGCAAAGTCATTAAATTCTATTTGTTAACAATTGAATTATATACCGACAGTTATTAGTTACTGTCTGTCATTGCCGTGACAAAAAAAGCACGCAGCTAAGAAATGACAGAGAAATTGCAGCTTTTTGCTTACTTGAAAATACCACAGTACGGGGTGTAACCATACCGGTATGTATCGCATCTCAAGGAAATTGCAATATACCGGTCTTATCGCGCACCCCTACTCATTGCACATGTTACAAATGGACTGCCTATTTTACTTGCCATAAGGATACTTCTTCCTTAATTTGGCATTAAAGTGATCAAACCCATGACTCTTGTATTGATGCAAACACGCAATTACTGCCCCATAGCAGCTCTACCATTTAGCTAAAACTAGAATTAAGGCAAGTATTACTTTTAACTTTGGATTTTATCTCAAGGCATTTAAACGAAAGCAGTGGTAAGGTAGCCGGATACAGCTTCATAGACTTTGTATAACTGTGAAAAATAATTGATCAAGTGGAACACGCCAGCAGTTACTGTGAAATAGGTCCCGAACAAATGTGGGAGAAAAGAATGGATAAACACACCATAGTCAAAGCGGCAACTATAACAATGCCCCACACCCCCACCTCAAGGTAGCATAATAAAATAGAACTATCACTGAAGGTAATGAATACCCCAAAAAAAAACCACCTCTGAACGCCATACTGACATACTATTCTTAATCAAGGTCTTTCAAATAGTATGGTCCGGAAACGAGCGTAATACGATAAATAACCTGCCTCGGATCACGTGACAAACATCCGGGTACCCGCAATTTTGGAAAAAGAAAGAAAATATTGATACTTTATATCTACATATATCTCGATATTTTACCATCAATTTGACCAACAAAGTGATCCTAAATACAATATATGCATTCCCTTATCATTACATGATATTATATTTTACCGATGTTTCGTTTTACGTGGATTTACGCATTGGAAAGTTGACCTCATACGAACGGGTTTTTTCACAAATAACCAAAAGCCGAAAACCGACCTAATTTTAGCGCCTCTTTCCTACTTGCATGGTGTTCATGTGATTGATGTAACATCTTTTTCTCATAGATTTGAGTCTAATGTACGTCTGTTATGTCTTAGATTTTCGTATTTCACCCGTATTTTAATTTTCTGGGACGGTTAGATCCGTTCAAAATCTGAAAATGGCGTCAATGGTGATTTTTTTTCGCGATACGGTGATATTTTGTGCACAGGTTTTCACTATATATTTAGGGTCAAATGATGGAAAATTGCTAATTAAAATGTAAATTAAGAGTTATTTTTGATCGGATATGAATTAGATTTTCGTTTTTTTATTTTATAACATAATAACGTACAGTTTTATAAGACCAGTATCGCGAGTCAAATTACCATCCATCGCTAAAATGCGCAAGACGGAATAGCATGGACCGTGTTTAACTCGCATTAAAGATAAAAGTTAATTATATATAGAGGTTTTAATTTCACAGTTTTACAGAAAATTTCAACAGCTTTCCAATTATACCATTTTTTTTTATTAAATGTGGTATTTAAATAACACAATGACGGGCAGTTTTGCATACATTTATCGGACAAATACCAGTTTACTCGCTCGGCGTGATAAATGCACGGCGTGATAAACGCTTCCAGGTAAAAATCGATAACCGAGACAAGATTATCAGTACGATAAGACATTTATAGAGGGCGTTTCCGGACCATACTATTTGAAAGACCTTGTCTTAATTATATCACATTTGATGCTTATAATTGGACTATGCACAATGACTGTAGGCATGCTATTTATCTCTTCTGTGTATCATTATTTAGGGTTAAGAAAATCAGAGTGCACAATATTTAATTATCTTAAACACCTGTCACCTTGACGTAGTGACCCAAAACATTGACAAAGTCCAACAAGGCATGATATTTATTACTTTGTGAAATATCATTAATTTGTGATAAGGGGTTTTGGAGATAGAGTGCAAAATATTTTACTATCAAAAGCCCGTTAATGTGACCTTTGACCTAGTTACCAGAAATATGGACCATGCACATCAAGGCATGGAACGTATCATTTCTGAGAATAATAATTTAATTCTAACCAAGAGTTTTTCAGGGATTGAGTTCCGTAAGTCTACGGATAGACGGACAGACAGTCAAGCTGAATCCAGTATACCCCCTTACACTTTGTGCAACTGGGGTATAGAAACATTTCCGCAGGTCGAGACATTGGTAAATTGTTTTGAAGGTGACTGAATAAAAATTAGCCACTACAATAAACAGTCCTGTTCTTTCAGTTTTTCCTATTTTTTATTTTGTTTTTCATACACAAGAATATTATGACTGAAAGCTGCAATGAAGATTCATTCTTCAAGAGAACTGAGTTCCATTTAAGTTGCTCATCTGAGCAACCAATAACATTGTTATTAATGTCATTGTCGTACTCTAGTTCTGTAGTAACCAAAACTGTATGTACTGCAGTACTAAATAGTATTCTATTAAATTGCTAAAGCACTGCATTTCTGCATTGTCCAAATCAATTCAAAATCTCTCGATGCATTAAAAAGTTACAACCTGAAAAAATTGAAAAAAGTTCTCATGCGTCCATTTGTTATCAAAGTGCGACCTTAATATTTGAGCTTGCATTCACCATGCTGTGATTACAATTATATATATAAATTACTAAGGTTATTTCGCATGCTATATTCTTCATCACCAGCTACTGTTCTAGAGTTTCAATGACTTCTCTTATAAGAACAAAAATTCACAGCTAGCGTAGCATTATCACTTCAGCTGCAACTTGGGATTGTATCCAATATGGATGTTGTCTGGCCAAATGATGTTTCTTGTGAGCTATCAATTTGCTGATTTTACTGTTGTTCTTTCCTTATCTTCATCTTCAAAAAATCAATGTACATGAATTCCAAATATGAGTAAACTCAGCGAAGTTCTTCTTTAATGTTAACTGCATGTTGTCAATACATCAAGTGTTCCATTGTCTCACCTCAATTATCAATTCTTTTCATTTGATGCTTTTGTTTTCCTGTTTTGTTTATTCCGTTGAAACTGAAAAATCTACTTTTATGCATATGATGTCAAGTCTCATCACCAAGGTAATATGATGAATAAAAAAAGAACTTCATCTTCTAAACTGATACAGCCATCTGGATCACCACAGAATCCTTCAGTTAACAATTGCAATGATAGACTGTTTTCTGTTGTTTTCATATCTTGGTCTATTGAACTTCCCTCAGCACTGCATGTACATGACGCTTTTTTCTACAATAAATTAAGAAGAAAAATTATCAATTGCATTTTGTTTTAAGTCTTACAACTAATAACTGATACACATACTGAAAATTTACTGACTGAATAGTTAACAGTGCAGGTTATGATCAGACTACATGATTTTGATCTGCACAAGAGGCAAAAGTGTAAGCAAATTGCTAAAAACTAAACTAGATGCCCACGTGCAACATGTCATCCCTGCCAGCTGTCAAAAGGACTAACTCCTTACCAAATAGAGATAGGTCAAAATTCACCAAAATATTGGATGTAACATGCATGTTGTACCACATAAAGGTAGTCTTGATTTTTCTCTACGGCGAGTAATAAAAATGTTACAATATAAGCTATTTGTAGTAAAACAAAGGGAAGAAATTCTAAAAACAAAGGAAGCTCATGGTGGTGAACATTTGTGCAAGGTAACATCAAAATCCCTCCATACATGAAGAGGAAATGCTGTGGACAAAGATATTTTTGAATTTGACCTTTAACCTCTAAGTGTGACCTTGACCTTAGACCTAGGGACCTGGTTCTTGCACATGACACTAAGTCTCATGGTGGTGAACATTTGTGCCAAGTAACATCAAAATCCTTTCATGCATAAAGAAGAAATGCTCCGAACAGTCATTCTTGAGTTTGACCTTTAACCTCTAAGTGTGACCTTGACCTTAGACCTAGGGACCTGGTTCTTGCACATGACAATCCGTCTC
Organism: Saxidomus purpurata; assembly: GCA_022818135.1. NCBI lineage: Eukaryota > Metazoa > Mollusca > Bivalvia > Venerida > Veneridae > Saxidomus > Saxidomus purpurata. The sequence goes on from JAFMSR010000598.1 coordinate 20,833, forward strand.
TTGATGGTGAACATTTGTGAAAATTAACATCAAAATCCTTTCATGCATGAAGAAGAAATGCCCCGGACAGTCATTCTTGAGTTTGACCTTTAACCTCTAAGTGTGACCTTGACTTTAGACTTAGGGACCTGGTTCTTGCGCATGGCAGTACGTCTCATGATGTTGAACATTTGTGCCAAGTAATTTAATAATCCTTTGATCCATGGATAAGTTACAGCCGAGTCAAACTAAATTCAGACAGACGCAAGCTCGCTCACAAGGACACACGCATGCACATGTATACACCGAACCATTTTTTGGACACCTATATTGAGCTTTCGTAAGCTGCTTGGCAAAAATGGTTATGATGTTTAACAAATATGTTGACCCAGGAATCAAAATGTACAGGATTTACAGTAGATTGTCTATGTAGTGTATTAGGATTTGTTTAATGCAACGTAATTTATCAAACTTGTAATGTTTGCTAAATATAAAATATTTTTAAGCTAAAATGAATTAGTATGAACTAATGACTTTTCGAGCTGAAGGCTGATTCTGGCTGCCTGGCCATCATTTTGAAGTAAAATCTTTTATTTTGTGTGATTTATTGTTAAATGTCTTAATATTATTAAACTCCCTAAATGACAGATGTAATATCACAGATCTATAAACCTTGAGCAGCATTTTATAGATTCAAATCAAAATACTCTGTGTTTAAACTTTGTGTACTTAGTGAAATCCTAGACATTTCTAATTCTTTGAGACTCTTAAACATATCTGGACTTAAATTGCCTGAATGATTGAACTGTTATTTAAATAAAAAAAAGATTGTCATATTTTACATAGTGTCTAACTTGGAACTCATTTAAAAAGACTTTACTACTTGATATCTGATATTTACTCAAAATTTCCCATAGAACAACACTTCTTTAGTTTAGTTTTTAAACTTCCAAAAATGATTTTCAATCAGAAACTTCCAATTTGAAAAATAATTCTACAATTCCAACTATGGTTCAATCAACTGATTATGAAATACAGCTGTTAAATGCATTTCAATAAAACTGAACAAATGGTGCGAATATAAAATAAAGCGTCCCGCTGACCAATAGTTCTTCAGTATAGCCTGAATTTTGACCTTGAATATTGAATAACTATAAGTATAAACTAAACTAATTACAGTAAGATCTCAGTAAAACCATGGTTCAGTGCTCAAAATTGAGACTATAGTGTACTTTATGGCCCCTCTGACATAGCTATGTTATGTAATCTTACATAACATACTGATAAGGGAGAAATTGAAGCAAAGGTTTAAGTACTGCCTAAGGCAATAAAACAACTTGAATAGGCTGTGGATTAATGAGGGACCAGCTTCATTTCTTAAAACAAGAGAATAAGATTAATTGTTACAATGAATAATGTACAGACCACTTTTTTCTACTAGTTTTTTAATGAAAATGACAGCTATCAGAACTGCAGCATTTTGTTGAAAATCCCAAGTTCTTTAATAATACCAGACATTAATTTCTGCCTTTCTGATTCAAATGCAGAAAATGATAAAAATATTTCACTTTTAAAATTGTGATCTTTTTCAACAGTGCACACTATTGGCAAATAAGTATTGTTTAATAATCAACTGTTACATACCATCAAGTCCAAAATGTACAGGGTGACTGCATGTATATTGAATTTAGGGGGTTAAAAGCTGTGGACAACACACAAAGTTAAGGAAACCTAAAGCAATATGCAATAAGACCATCACTTAAATAAAGACTGTTTCAGAAAATATCAAGTATATTATTGGTCATGTTGGTACATTAACCTAATACCACTGGCACTGGACACTAAATCAATAGAAAAGTAAAGGACATACACTGGTAACTTTGTTTATAACAAACTCATTGGTACCATATCATTATCCGGAGTTTGTTATATCCATATAACATTTTCATAAGAAAAGTAAAATAAAGAAAGAATCTCGGGCAGAGAAAATATATTCCTTATATCCTGATTTCGCTATATCCACAGTCTTACATACAAATTTTACTATAAATCAAATATCATTTCTTAATAAAATATCATAAAAACCAGAATACACAAAATTTAATAAACGGTTTTAAGAAAAACATGTAGCACTGATTTCTGTGAATGCTCTTTAAGAATGGTGTTGATTACCGGTAATGTTATTTTACACTGAAAGGAAGAGTCACCTTCTGGCCGGTCAGGGAGAGAGGGATAACATGTACATGACGCCATGCAATCCTTCTACAATTGGCTTCCTTCCATCATTTCGAAAACAAATTTCAGTATAGCATCGCCCCTACTTAAAGGACCAACCATTTCTGACTTTTGTAACACTTTCTTAAAGCGCCTTTACCTGCCGAACTCTATACTTTAACACCAGACACTGGTCAGTCAGGACTATATAGATGCATACGTTAACCATTATTTAACTAGCTGTCGGTTCAGCAACCGGCCAATCAGATCTAACCACTGCTGGGATTCAAAACTTTGACCCTCACCCTACTCCCAAGGCAGATGCCACTATACCAAAAGTGACAGTATGTATGCATTGGCAAAGTGGGCGGGGAGGGGGCGGGTTAGAGAACCAGACCTTTTCATTCTAACATGTGGGAGCAATTGAAATTGCAAGTGAAAATCTATCAGACACTTTTCACCCATGTACAGCTATTTCATTGTTTATCCAAGGTCGGAATAGAAAAACTTGCTACAGTAAAGTTATCTGCTTTCATATTAAAAAAATTATATGATGAAAATTTGATTTAAATTGCTTCTTAGAAGGACGCTTGTTGGTAAACAGAGAAGTAACTTTTACATGTTTCATTAACCCTTAAGTCCCTGTCTCAAAAATACATGGTTATTTCATTGTCGATATATACCAACAAAAATGCTTTAAATTTGTATTTGTGCATATAAATGTTAAATACTGCAATGTACAGCTGTTTCTCTTCCTCAGTAACCAACACGCCAGTTTGAGCCCCCAGAAAGAAATACCTGGCAGTGACGGTCAATTTTTTATAGGCTTTTTTGTCATGTAAGTACTTATGTCGCTTAAAGGGGCACTCCCTACAAAGTACATCTAGCAGATTAAATTCTCGAAACAAAGATTATGTGTTCAATGAACGCAAAATGATAAATAAATACAATTTCAAAAAAGAACCTATGGCAAAAAATGCCTCATTTTGCCACAATTAATCAGGTAAGGTGACTCATCAGCTGTCATCGCTGGTCTCTATGCATCTATAACTTTTAATAATTATAATAACCAAGAAGTTGACAATCTTTGTTTACCTTGAAACTAGATTGTTTTTATAATAGCTCTATGTTTTCAAAAGTATGACATCACGGCAAAGCCGAGAATAGGTAAAACTGCAAAAATTATCAGTACCCGGATGTGCGAGCTGAGAATTATTTTTATGAAAATTAAGGGAAATCGTACATGCACAACTTAAGGACTACGCACCACATTAGAACAACAAACCACAGTACCAGTAGTACCATGAGTACTGTACAGGGATACAATTGTTTATGAACTGTTAACTTAAAGTCTATTAAAACCTGACATTTTACCATATACCGGTATCTGACGGTCTGATCATAAGATATAGATATGTAGGTTATATCCCTTACCCGAAAAGACAACAAGAAAATTTGTAAATTTATCATGTTTATATCATTATGCCTCAATGTTTTATCAATGTTTCACGCCCATAATAACACAAACTGAGTTAGCATTCTACTGATTCTGTAACAGCAGCATGTGACCACTGGAATTATACTGTCAGATACTGTAGTGTGGTGTCTATTTTCGTGTTTTCCTTGTGATGAACCCTAATGTCCATAACAGTTTGTCAAATACCAAATTATAATTTTCAGCTCTGCATTGTGTGATAGCATTTTCCTGAAGTTGAATTTTTCATACCAGTACTGGTTGAAGTCCTACATCCGGACGCTGTTTAAACATATTTTACGATAACTCTGGTAATTTTTGTATCTAGTAAACTTTTAACAGAAGTAAGTTAGGTCTTCTCCCAAAAGAAAACTTCTAGGAAAAGATCATTTATATATTTTTGCGGCCAGGTAGTGAGGTCACCAAATTGCTTAATTATACTGCCCAACTGTACCATGTATCCGGACAGCATTTTTAAAAAGATTTTATTTTTTGTGATGTTAGCTTTTGAATTGTGTAAAATGTTTCAATCATTTGACCCATAAATGAAATTTCATGAAAAAAGTTAAACTTGTGATTTTTATTTGCCGGGCCTCACAGAAATATTGAGCATGCACAGTATGTCATTTTCAATTTCCTCTCGACAATGTTAACATGCTTTCAGTGACTAACAAAATAGTGAGATTTCTTGATCAAATTATTAATACTTACATTATACTGTCATTTTTGCACTTTGATGATTGAAATCAAGTGTCTGTTTGATCAACAATATATATGACTGTAAATATTAATTAGGAAATAATCTATGACTTTGAGTGCTTTATCAGAATTGAAGCATTCCACCGCAAGGCGATGTGCCTGGTGGAATAATTCACTAGGACAAAGCCATAAATCATTTTGATTCTTATTATCTTATAAGCCGAAATGTTTTAAAATGATCGTAACTACTACGGACCTTTTTTCAGTTCGGCAGTAATGTGTAAAACTGTTGGAATTCACTCATCTATACAGGCAACCATTCAAGATAACACACTATATTATACAAACTTATTTTAGTTTTAATCATCTAATACATGAAATATAAAAAATAACTGACTGTGACATTATGCAGAAGATGTAAGATTCAGAACCGAACAAAGGAGACAATCAATTAAATGCATACTGTAATTTAAACTTTTGAACGTTTTAATGTGGAGTAATGACGTCAGTGTGATGACATAAACGTTTTCATTCTTTATTTTGTCTCCCGGAATCAAAACAATGCACGACTGACTGTGAATGCTGAATTTCTTGACTTTTTGAAAGGAAAGCAATGGGACGGTACTCTAAGGGCTACTTGACATAATCAAAAATGATATTTAGGCTCTTAAACAAAACTTTTTCATGTGACTGATGTACTTATACAATATTATTCCTCTTTCTATATATTTGATTTAATTTAGTGCACAGGAGTAAAGTAGAAAAGTCAGAAGGAGCTACTTTCATGTCCGAAACTCTGCCTACATAAAGCACTTGAATTGACTTATAGAAATAAACCATACAGTAGGCATATTAGAACAATAAATCACGCATTTTCGCAAGTGTCCGGTTTGATTGTCGTCCTTGTCTGGTGGTCTCCAACCAGTATAGTAGAAATTATTATTTTCAATGCTTTCCAAATATTTTGTAAACATAACATGAGCTTAATATCAGTAATAAATGCAAGACACCTACATTTCTGGCTGTAGTGACCATTTTTTGTGTACTCTATGTCTAGAGTGGTGGAACCTTTGCTGGCGGTATCCTTATGCTGGTGAAAAAAAAATGCTATTTACAGAAAAACAGATGAAGAAATAATTTTCAAGGTATATTCAGCATTGATAGTCGATGAAATGCTTTTACAGCAAACGTAGTGATAGCCGCGCATGCAGCTCTGTGACCCCACAGCAGCAGATACATTTGTTCTGGATCCATTTCGCTAGAAAAATTCTTTAATAATAAACTTCAAAATCAACCAGTTAAAGTTAGCATTTTTGATAAAACTTGTTCTTTTTGTATAAAAATATATTTTCTATGGAAACTATCATTTCTTTTTAGTTAATATTTAGGCTCTAAAAACTGTTTCCCACCTGTTGATTGTCAAATATCACATACCACCAACATTGGTTCCCTTCATGGTTAAAGTTTTGACGTGTGTCATGTCAATAGCTCCCAGAATGACATAGTCACCTGACGACGCACATCAACATCTTGTTTCAATTTAGCAGGGATAACATTGTGTTTTCGCTGAGGCAAATCAAAATGGTTAGGATTTCCTGCTTTCTCAACAGCCGATATACAGTTAAACTTCATTCGCTGGAACTCGAAGGGTCTGGCGATTTCGGTTTGAGGGATCGGTAGTTCGAGCAATCGAGGTTTGTCAGAATGGTCAGTCACGGGGGTCGTCATACATCTTTTATTGAGACCACATCGGGAGTTATTGCACATACAATGGTACACACATGTAAATGTGCATGTATATTATAAACTTGTAGCTTACCCTTGATTAAAGACAAATTAAAAAGTGTTGTAATGTAAAAGTATGAAACGTTTGTCATTCATTAAATAATTTATTCAATTTTCTGAAAAAAAAAACAAACTTAAAATTAAAGCCAATCTGCTACTTATATATATATTGCTATATAAACATCGTGAGCGACTTTCAGTCTGTTTGTACATCATAACCTTTAATTGCAAATTTAAGTGTGAATAACACACGCCAGCGCTTGTGTCTGACAGCTGATTATCAATGCATTGTTTGCTCGATAATTGAGATTATCACCTTTTATTGTTCGAGCCAAAGGATGTACTTTACAATGAAATAGATCTGAAGGGACCGCGGGTACAGGTTCGAGAGATCGTTGTTCGAGATTTTGGTGGTGGAACAATATGATTTATATTGAGCTTTAGCCGGGACCGCTGGTCGGGTCCATTCGGTAGTGTTCGAGCGAACAAAGTAACTGTACATTCAAAATACCTCGAGCATAGGTTCCCCCACTCTAAGCACCCCTTGTATGGTCCTGCTAAACCGATACTTACTCAAAAATTATTTCCACAAACGCACAGGTAGTCGAACCATAGCCACACACCTTAATACCTATATAGGTGGGTGGGGTATGGTTCGACCTCCTGTGCACAAACGGAGTCCATATGGATAAGATTTGCAAAATAGTCACCGTTCGTATTCTGTCCCATCTATTTCTAAATTAAACAAAAAAGCATGCAAATTTCACCAGATTTTCCTTGCTTACCAGTAAATACTTTTGTTAAGATATTTGTCTAACACAACCTTCTTGTCGTTGTTGTTCATGTCGAGATCCGGCAAAATACCGCAACGAATTAATCACTGACTTTGTTGTTATAATCTACAACCCATCTTGCGAAATAATGTACTGGACTGCAGTTAACAAAAACTTGAACGGGACATAGTGTCACATATATCAAAATTAAAATATCCGGGGCCAGGATACTGATAAATTAATCATAAAATTTGTCCGGTAGTTTAAACATTGCCTCTAAATTGTTTCTCTGCAATAATTGATCAGGAACGGTCTACGCAACGTATGAATTCCTGCTCTACTGTATAGATTATTATTTTATTATTTATATTTATTATTATTATAAAGCAGGTCAGCAATAACATCGGCACTTAAAGTACATTTCAATGTTATTCTGACAAAGATATGGTTCATTGATTAGTGAAACGACAACAGCCGTGAAAAAAAACGGGCTGGGAATCTTCTGATTGGCTGCTGGTTTGGACACGCCTCTTTACCGGGGTACTGCTTCCATATTTGGAGTGACCCGTTTTTTTAATCTTTTTTTACCGGCTGTTCTTTCCATATTTGGAAATGAGCCGTGAAACCGCGGTAAACGCGTGAAATTGCCCGCGTTTACCGGGCGTTTACCACGCGGTAACAACCATGAGGTAAACGGAACAAAAACGTGAGCGCCACTGTAGCTGTTGTAGGCAGGGTTGTTGCTGGTGATGACACTGTTGCTGTTGGCAAGATTGTTGGTGGTGATGAAACTTCAACTGAAATGTTAAACAGAAATGATTCAACGACTTAAGTTTATATCTATTATCGACCGCATAGTCCAAATGAGACGCGTAGCAACAATTCCGGATAGTACGACATACATTTTAAACAGCGTTTATTCTACGGCTTTTAACAATTTGTCATGCAATGTGTCTGAATCTAACAGCAATAACCACATTAGTGATTATATTTCTTCTTCTAAAATAATGTAACCATGTCCAAATTGATAGCAATAAAAATAAAGTATAATTTATCGTAATTGAATAAAAGTAGTTAATTTCCCCCGAGAAAGAGCATCTCACTAATCTTTCTTGAATTTTAAGTTCTGCTTTTGATGACGAGATGATTAAATTCAGTCACGGAAATTGACAAACGTCATAAATATTGAATTTCACTATGTACTTATTTTATGTTTAGCCTAGGCCATAGTATAAATGATGTGAATCTAATAAATACGTAATAGATCAATATTATAATCATTTCAACTATCATTTAAGTTTTAAGGTGTACATTACAACTTGCAAATACGTTATACAATTAATATATTGTTTTATGTCTTTCGCTTTTATTCGTGTTTCAACGCTTTCTAAAATCTGATAAAATTTCTATCGATATCTTAAACGGAATTGGAACCACTTCATAAATAAGTAACCCGTCTCCCGCCAACGCGCTCCCTAAAACAACAACCAAATCGGAAGCGGTCTTATCCCTTAATTGAGTAATTTACCCTTACCAGACGAGAAATTGTCTCAAACGGCTAAATGGATTTCAATGAAACATTTCAGAAGTGATCAGGACGAAGTAGTTATGCGTATTTTTAGGAAACTTGGATTGGGTCAAGGTCAAGGTCATAATAACAAAAATGCGTTTTTGTCAGCTCTTCTAATAAACGGTTGAACATATTTCAATGAAACTTTGCAGCTAGTTGTGCATATTGTCAGGAAAGGTTAATTGCCTTAAGGTACAGGTCACAAGAACACAATTTGTTTTTCTTTTTTGTCAGCTCTTCATCTTCATAAGACGTTATAAGTACAAAGGCCTAGTTGTGCATATTATCAGGACAACTTAATTGGTTCAATGTCAAGGTCATAATGACAAAAAAAAACAGGTTTTCCTGTCGGATGTTCTTTTCTTAAACGGATGGAGAAATTTTACTGAAGCTTAGCAGTAATAAGCAGATCAGTAATAAGTATATTTGTTTGGTCATGGTCAATGTCTTGTTACTAAAAATAGTTTCCTTTTCATAACATTTTCTCCACATTACATCTAATATTTTTAGATTTTTATTGTGCAAAAGGACTATTTTTTCTGCATTTTAAGAAATTAAAGATGGAGATTAAAGCAAATTTTCAGCTTGTGTTTACCTAATACATGTTTATATAAATTGTTTTTTGTTTGTTTTTAAGGAATTATTTATTATAATATATGAAGTTTTTCTCATAAAATCGCATTTCCTTCAGAAGTATATTTTATTAGCAACATTTGGATGCCCCGAACGCATTATATTTGCGGAAAAACTAAATTTTGCTTATTTATTGATCGGACTAGGTTTGGTATACCGACCGAAAGACAGACATGTGAAAACCAATATACATGTACTCCTCCATCTACAGGAGTGTGTGTGTGTATAGGGGGAGGGGGGCACATTTAATGATTTACCCAATGCAGCCAATACTGCCTTGTGATTGGACATTATATGTTTCAAATACCTTTTAAGAAAATGTTCTATCCATCGTATATGTTAAAGTGAAAATTGAAAAAGTACATTCATTAATTAAATACATAGCATCATTAAATAACATTTATCTATTGAAGCAGTAGCTGATTTTTAAAAAAAAAGTATAACATAGTCTATCACTGACCAAGACCCCTGTTCTGTCTGGCTCCCTGTAGCCACGCGTCTCTCATTCCATTTCAATTGCCTTTGAGTATATCGTTTTGGTCTTGTATGAGCACGTTTTACTTACAGTAAAAAATGCTGTAGTGATGTAGAACAAGGCAATTTGCATGCATATCTTAGTGTAGGTTATTTATTTTCACTAGGCGATCACCTTCGGCCTTTGTACGAATAACTTCGTGCATGATATAGCACAACACTACTATATCAACGGTACAAATTGTAAATCCCTTAAGATGCAAAAACGCCAGCTCTCCAAGTTTGAACACATTCGGCGGGAGACGTTTAATATGTCATGGCTATTGCTACAAACTTTTGCCGATGCCGTCATCAATTAGCGTATGTGTGCACAATAGTGTCTTGTGCAATTTGACGTGTTATTGAAAAGAAGAAAAAGATGACCCTTAGACGGTAACAGTGGTCAACATAGATAAAAATAATAACTAGAGATTGTTTTTCACGAAAAAAACGTATGTCTTATACCCCTATGACATTGACCTTTGAGCTAGTGACCCCAAATTGTAATATGCACAACTAGACATAATACTGATGCTTCCAGCAAAATTTTATGCAAATCTAGCAAGAGGTTTTGGAGAAGAAGCATGGACAATATTTTCTGTTATCAAGTCCTTTTTGACCTTGACCTTTGAGCAAGTGACCCAATTTAAAACATGCCCAACTAGATTTCATACTGATGCTTCTTGCAAAACTTTATGAAAATCAAGCAAGGACTTCTGGAGAAGAAGCGCGGAAAAGATTTTACTGAATATTAGGATGTCATATAAGTACGCCAAACATCCTCAAAGTTCCATATCTAATACAAAGAAGAGTAAATCCTGATACTATGTACACCTACGCTTGGTACTTAACATTCTACCAAGTTTCAGTAAAGTCCACCAAGGCATGTAGGAGGAGTTTCGCGAATCAGACAGAAAGACAGACATATAGCACAAACTCAATATGTCCCCACACTACTTTGGACGAGCTCTACAATATCAATTGAAAGATGTTCAGTATCATACGTAATAGAATCTATTATATGATTTATAAATGAACAATATCTTATGTGTTGGGAGCACGATCAGCGATGCAAAACTATACTTAATAAGGTTTGTGTAAAAGGAATTGTCGAAATGCAAGAACATATTTTTAAAAAATGCGACAATTTCGCATGACGAAACTTTTGGGAATTGAAAGAAGACGGGAAAGAAATCTATATGAATACATGTGAAATGACTCTTTCGCGAAATGTTTGAATTAGCGTAGATGTGAAATTGCGAAAGAACAGCAAATATTTTATCAAAGAGAATATTACTTACTTTACAGTATCTCCTTTTTTATAGTTATTAGCTATTCGTTTAGATTTGTTAAAAACCTTTACAAAACTGTAACACGTTTTACACAAAAATACGATAATAACAGCAAGGTTTACTTGGATACAGCAAAGTTTTAATTGTCAACTTTAGAAACGCAGCCGTTTTTGCACGTTTACAAATAAAATTTTGCTTGGATTTTGTAATGAACTTGCAATTTCCAACTTTCTATTTACTTGCGAATTTTTTAATTGTCACGAGTGCATTATTTTGCATGTAATTATTGTTTGTTTGCTATATTAGCGGGTTTGATAAAAAACTGCGAAAATTAGCGAAAATGAAGACGTCGGGAAAACCCCACGACATTTACAGAATAAACATGTAGGAAAAAGTAAATAAGTTACCTGTCGGTGAACAAGACGCTTGTTCCCATTGCCCAGTTAGCGTGCATTTTAAACCAGTGAGATCTGAAAACAAATTTTTGATTGCTTTTTAAGAATTCGTAATGCATTACTATATAATGCATTGGATGCAAACGTAGCAGCATCTTGATGTTATAGCTGTAAATTATTACAAAAGAATGTTGTTTTAATTCATAACCCTTGATACAAAACAGGCACTGAGAGCATGTGTCTATATCTTACAATTTTAGCCTACAATGCCATTGTAATTACACACGGGTTTAAAATTCGAGACATCCCAAGCGTACCTTGAATTTCAAGTAAACTGATGTATTACACTCGAAATCTCCTCTGAAACCACAAGGCCTATAGCTTAGATATTTAGTATATGTAGCATGGTCTAGTAGATCGTTACCAAGATTGTTCAAATAATGGTCCTCGAGTCAAAATTGATCCCGCCCGGGGGTCACTTGGTTTTACATAGGCTATCTAGGAAAAATTTCTTCGCCTAGAGCTTAGATATTTGGCATGTAGCATTGTCTGGCGGACCTATTCCAATTGTTCAAATTATGAGCCCCGGGTCATACAAAGGCTTATATAGGAACAACTTTAAAAATCTTCTTCTCTGAAACTACAAGGCCTTGTGCTGAAATATTTGGCATGTAGCATTGCCTAGTAGACCTCAACCAAGTTTGTTCAAATCATGACCCCCGGGTCAAAACTGACCCAGCCCAAGGGTTTCTTGATTTTTCATACAAAAAACTGTAAAAGTCTTCTTCTCTGAAACCACAAGGCATAGGACTTATATTTACAGATATTTAGCATGTAGCATTGCCTTAAAGACCTTTACCAATATTGTTCAAATTATGACCCCGGGTTAAAATTAACCCTTCCCGGAGGGGGGGGGGTCTTTTGATTTCACAAAGGCTTATATAAGGAAAACATAAAAAAGCACAAGGCTCACAGGCAGAGCTTAGATATTTGGAATGTTACAAAGCATTGTGTAGTGGACGTTTACGCATTATGTTAAAATCATGACCCCTCGTATTATTGGCAATTGATTTACAGGTGAGAGATATAGGGGCCATCCTGTCCTTTTTGTTAAAATTTTCGTCAGATATGGTTGCTACATATATTGCCAGAATAAATACATCATTGGAAATATTATCAGCTAAGTTTTTTTTAAAGATATGTAATTTGATACCTGTTCTTTTACACAAACTTTAAATCAGTTGTTAAACCTGACCACATATCGGACATTGTACATATAAGTTATATATAGTTATAAGCAGACGATCATAATAGACGTGTATCATTATAATCGGTGACCATTTCACTGCTACTTTGCTTCATGAAAACATGCATACAGTTAAATTGTAGCACCATTTTCCGCATTTGTAGTAGAGGTTAGCGTAGAATGAGTTACGAAGTGCCCGGCTCTTTGACGCAATTGAGTGCATATATCTAATTATTACCAAATCAATATTTCATTTGTCATTTTTATAAGTCTAAACACATTCGCGTGATTCATGTCAAAACGTTGTATTGACTAGGGACCGCTATCATTCACAGACTTGAGCAAAAATAAATGTAGCCACATGTTTTCTAGGGGGTTTGAGGGAATGCTCAGCAATAATTAAAATCTGTTATGTATTTCCAAAAATCATATACACATCTGAATAAAAACTGTTAAGCATCTTTTGATCAATTCTTGAAAAAGCTTTATGCGGACGGATGGGAAAAAAACTGCAGCGAGTACTTCCCAACACAGTAAACAGTAACCACTGCCATCACAACTTTGGACAAAACGGACTGGGTATTGCAGTTAGGTACATCAAATCTCCCTTAATTTTCAAATTGTGTTAGGAACAACTATGCATAAGAGTCATACTGGGGTCTTGGCTAGTTCACCATGGGAGAAATCCCAAGGTCAGCCGGGACGTTAAACAATCTAAACAACAGCTTTCATCAAATATAAAGCGTTAGCCTATTGCTATATATTAATAAAACCATGTTTCCATGAAGTATCAAATGTGTTTACTGGATCATCTTGTCTCTGTGATACTGATGTTTCCAAGTGTTACGAACTAAAGTACTACATGTGTGTACAAATGTAAATAAAATTGTAATTACATGTTTATATACGAAGTAAAAATAAGCAAGGATTGCAGTGCATCGCGGTAAAAAGCGATATATAACTGGTAATCAGATATGAAATATACAAATATTCTATAATGAAATTCTATAATTATATTAACTATATGAATTGTACTACGTCTGTATCTACAAAGCATGATTATGCAGTGAAATGACGGGCCTCCAATAGTTGTACATTTATATTATCTATCCCAGTAGTGGTTTTAAAACACAGTAGGAACTAGTCCAACTGCATAGAGGTAATAAATTGATCAACTCACGTTTTCTTCTTGTTTAAAATTCAAATTAATACATTGGACAAAATGGAAGATTAATTTAATGAGCAAACCAAGTCATAAAATATTTACATGTTTTGACGGCGAATACTTTCACCGTACAATATCTCGTCAGAATTTATCATTTTTATGTGTATGCACTCTAACTGCCTCTATAAAACACTATCTAATTGCTTTTCCATTGACGCAGATGTTTCTCAAAGTTATTCAGGTTAAATATCAAATTGTGTTATTCAGAGCTAGGTCCATACGGGAATCAGCCTAATAAATTACTCTTCACAAACAAAATGAAATTATCTAATATGGCTGGTTTACATTGTTAATTTGACGTTTAGATTTTTTGTTATAACATCTAAATCTAAGTAATCAATACTGATTTAAAATTTAGCTGATTTCTAACGTAGAATCAGGGCAATTTAATAAATCCTGGTAGAACGAGAACAGAAATACAAAAACATGTAAAACAGATGCAACACAGCAGATATATTTTGGCACATGCTTGTGAGATTTAGGTACAAAAGTCAGACACATTAAAATTGTGACACCGAAATACGCAAATGTCTGCCATACCGGAATTAACATAGACAACGTATGACAGAAGAAACTGCACATAAAAAGGAAACGCAAAATTAACTATGTTCTTAGCGTTTTTGAGTCACTTTACAGATAGGAGAGGCCATCGGTCGTATTCTGTGTTTAAAAGCTGAACTTGGATATCATCTGCCCCTGTATGCTTTTGTTTGATTTACTTCGAAATATTTTTTAAAAACTTGAAATTTTATCATAAAAATGATTACGGAAATACAAGATTATTTTCTTAGCAGATGAATTTGCTGTACCAAACACCCATAGACTCCCCAACCCTCAGTTTTTATTGAATTTTAGACGGTTTTTTTTTTTTCTTTTTCCAAACAATATGTAGGCCGGGCCTGATGTGGGTAATAGCAGTTACGTCCTTGCGGCCTTGAAAACAGTTTGTAAACAATAGGTAAAGTACCCTTTAAGACAGTATGTAAACAAGAGGAAAAGTGCAAACAAGTGTTAAGTGTCCCAGAAAATGGTATTTAAAGTAGGTAAAGTACCATAGAAGACAAGGACAAAGATGCCAAATGTCCTAGAAGACGGCATATTAACATGGGTAAAGTTTCCAAGAAAACTGTAGGTGTCGGTAAACAATGGGTAAGTGCCCAAGGAGCAGTGTATGTAAGCAAAAGGTTACGTTTCTATGAAAACTACGTAAAAAGGAGATTAAGTGCCCCAGAGGACAAGACGTAATATTCCTACGAGACAGTTGGTTAACAAGCGAGATGTCATCATTACCTTTGTGTACACAAGTCATATTGTTTGGGTTTTCTGGGAGCTTGCAAACGATGTGGGTGAGAGTAGAAGCATATCCTGCAGAACATATCACAGATGCTTTGTCAAGGAGGAAACTTCTGCCAGGTTCAACAAGGCTGACTGTAGCGTGAACAACAGTAGGTACACCTCCACAATCTATAAAGATAACAATTAAAATACTCGAGAGATAAATTAGTAGGTACACCGCCGGAATCTATAAAGATAACAATTAAAATACACAAAAAATAAAATAGTAGGTACACCACCACAGTCTATTGGGATAACAATTAAATACACGAAATATAAATTAGTAGGTATACCACCAGTCTATAGGGACAACAATTAAAATACACGAAAGATAAAATAGTAGGTATACCACCACAGTCTATAGGGATAACAATTAAAATACACGAAAGATAAAATAGTAGGTACACCACCACAGTCCATAGTGATAACAATTAAAATACACGAAAGATAAATTAGTAGGTACATCACCACAGGCTATAGGGATAACAATTAAAATACACGAAAGATAAAAGAGTAGATACACCGCCAAAGTCTATTGGGATAACAATTAAAATACACGAAAGATAAAATAGTAGGAACACCGCCACAGGCTATAGGGATAACAATTAAAATACACGAAAGATAAAATAGTAGGTACACCATCACAGTCTATAGGGATAACAATTAAACTACACGAAAGATAAAAGAGTAGGTACACCGCCACATTCTATATGGATAACAATTAAAATACACGAAAGATAAAATAGAAGGTACACCACCAAAGTCTATAGGGATAACAATTAAAATACACGAAAGATAAATTAGTAGGTACACCACCACAGGCTATAGGGATAACAATTTTAAATACACGAAAGATAAAATAGTAGGTACACCACCACAGTCTATAGGGATAACAATTAAAATACACGAAGGATAAATTAGTAGGTACACCACCACAAGCTATAGGGATAACAATTAAAATACACGAAAAATAAAAGAGTAGGTACACCACCACAGTCTATAGGGAAAACAATTAAAATACACGAAAGATAAATTAGTAGGTACACCACCACAGGCTATAGGGATAACAGTTAAAATACACGAAAGATAAAAGAGTAGGTACACCGCCAAAGTCTATTGGGATAACAGTTAAAATACAAGATAGATAAATTAGTAGGTACACCACCACAGGCTATAGGGATAACAATTAAAATACACGAAAGATAAAATAGTAGGTACACTACCACAGTCTATAGGGATAACAGTTAAAATACATGAAAGATAAATTAGTAGTCACACCACCACGGTCTATAGGGATAACAATTAAACTACACGAAAGATAAAATAGTAGGTACACCGCCACAATCTATAGGGATAACAATTAAAATACACGAAAGATAAAATAGTAGGTACACCACCAGAGTCTATAGGGATAACAATTAAAATACACGAAAGATAAAATAGTAGGTACACCGCCACAATCTATAGGGATAACAATTAAAATACACGAAAGATAAAATAGTAGGTACACCACCAGAGTCTATAGGGATAACAATTAAAATACACGAAAGATAAATTAGTAGGTACACCACCACAGGCTATAGGGAAAACAGTTAAAATACACGAAAGATAAAATAGTAGGTACACCACCACAGTCTATAGGGATAACAGTTAAAATACACGAAAGATAAATTAGTAGGTACACCACCACAGTCTATAGGGATAACAATTAAAATACACGAAAGATAAAAGAGTAGGTACACCGCCACAGTCTATAGGGATAACAGTTAAAATACACTAAAGATAAAATATTAGGTACACCACCACAGTCTATAGGGATAACAATTAAACTACACGAAAGATAAAAGAGTAGGTACACCACCACAGTCTATAGGGATAACAGTTAAAATACATGAAAGATAAATTAGAAGGTATACCATCACAGTCTATAGGGATAACAATTAAACTACACTAAAGACCCCTAAATAAAAAAGAGTAGGTACACCGCCACAGTCTATAGGTATAACAATTAAAATACACGAAAGATAAAATAGTAGGTACACCACCACAGTCTATAGGGATAACAATTAAAATACACGAAAGATAAAATAGTAGGTACACTACCACAGTCTATAGGGATAACAGTTAAAATACACGAAAGATAAAATAGTACGTACACCGCCACAGTCTATAGGGATAACAATTAAAATACACGAAAGATAAAAGAGTAGGTACACCGCCACAGTCTATTGGGATAACAGTTAAAATACACGAAAGATAAATTAGTAGGTACACCACCACAGTCTATATGGATAACAATTAAACTACACGAAAGATAAAATAGTAGGTACACCACCACAGTCTATAGGGATAACAGTTAAAATACATGAAAGATAAATTAGAAGGTACACCACCACAGTCTATAGGGATAACAGTTAAAATACATGAAAGATAAAAGAGTAGGTACACCGCCACAGTCTATAGGGATAGCAATTAAAATACACTAAAGATAAAATAGTAGGTACACCACCACAGGCTATAGGGATAACAGTGAAAATACACGAAAGATAAATTAGTAGGTACACCACCACAGGCTATAGGGATAACAGTTAAAATAGACGAAAGATAAATTAGTAGGTACACAACCACAGGCTATAGGGATAACAGTTAAAATACACGAAAGATAAATTAGTAGGTACACCACCACAGGCTATAGGGATAAAAGTTAAAATACACGAAAGATAAATTAGTAGGTACACCACCACAGGCTATAGGGATAACAGTTAAAATACACGAAAGATAAATTAGTAGGTACACCACCACAGGCTATAGGGATAACAATTAAAATACACGAAAGATAAAATAGTAGGTACACCACCACAGTCTATAGGGATTACAATTAAAATACATGAAAGATAAAATAGTAGGTACACCACCACAGTCTATTGGGATAACAATTAAAATACACGAAAGATAAAATAGTAGGTACACTACCACAGTCTATAGGGATAACAGTTAAAATACACGAAAGATAAATTAGTAGGTACACCACCACAGTCTATAGGGATAACAATTAAAATACACGAAACATAAAATAGTAGGTACACCGCCACAGTCTATAGGGATAACAATTAAAATACACGAAAGATAAAAGAGTAGGTACACCGCCACAGTCTATTGGGATAACAGTTAAAATACACGAAAGATAAATTAGTAGGTACACCACCACAGTCCATATGGATAACAATTAAACTACACGAAAGATAAAATAGTAGGTACACCACCACAGTCTATAGGGATAACAGTCAAAATACATGAAAGATAAATTAGAAGTTACACCACCACAGTCTATAGGGATAACAGTTAAAATACATGAAAGATAAAATAGTAGGTACACCGCCACAGTCTATAGGGATAACAATTAAAATACACGAAAGATAAAATAGTAGGTACACCACCACAGGCTATAGGGATAACAGTGAAAATACACGAAAGATAAATTAGTAGGTACACTACCACAGGCTATAGGGATAACAGTTAAAATATACGAAAGATAAATTAGTAGGTACACAACCACAGGCTATAGGGATAACAGTTAAAATACACGAAAGATAAATTAGTAGGTACACCACCACAGGCTATAGGGATAAAAGTTAAAATACACGAAAGATAAATTATAGGTACACCACCACAGGCTATAGGGATAACAGTTAAAATACACGAAAGATAAATTAGTAGGTACACCACCACAGGCTATAGGGATAACAATTAAAATACACGAAAGATAAAATAGTAGGTACACCGCCACAATCTATTGGGATAACAATTAAAATACACGAAAGATAAAAGAGTAGGTACACCACCACAGTCTATTGGGATAACAATTAAAATACACGAAAGATAAAATAGTAGGTACACCACCACAGTATATAGGGATAACAATTAAAATACACGAAAGATAAATTAGTAGGTACACCGCCACAATCTATTGGGATAACAATTAAAATACACGAAAGATAAAATAGTAGGTACACCGCCAAAGTCTATTGGGATAACAGTTAAAATACACGAAAGATAAAATAGTAGGTACACCGCCACAGTCTATAAGGATAACAATTAAAATACACGAAAGATAAAATAGTAGGTACACCACCACAATCTATAGGGATAACAATTAAAATACACGAAAGATAAATTAGTAGGTACACCACCACAATCTATAGGGATAACAATTAAAATACACTAAAGATAAAATAGTGGGTACACCATCACAATCTATAGGGATAACAATTAAAATACACTAAAGATAAATTAGTATGTACACCGCCAAAGTCTATTGGGATAGCAATTAAAATACACGAAAGATAAAATAGTAGGTACACCGCCAAAGTCTATTGGGATAACAATTAAAATACATGAAAGATAAAATAGTAGGTACACCACCACAATCTATAGGGATAACAATTAAAATACACGAAAGATAAAATAGTAGGTACACCATCACAATCTATAGGGATAACAGTTAAAATACACGAAAGATATATTAGTAGGTACACCGCCACAGTCTATAGGGATAACAATTAAAATACACTAAAGATAAAATAGTAGGTACACCACCACAGGCTATAGGGATAACAATTAAAATACACTAAAGATAAATTAGTAGGTACACCGCCAAAGTCTATTGGGATAGCAATTAAAATACACGAAAGACAAAATAGTAGGTACACCGCCAAAGTCTATTGGGATAACAATTAAAATACATGAAAGATAAAATAGTAGGTACACCACCACAATCTATAGGGATAACAATTAAAATACACGAAAGATAAAATAGTAGGTACACCACCACAGTCTATAGGGATAACAATTGAAATACACGAAAGATAAAATAGTAGGAACACCACCACAATCTATAAGAATAACAATTAAAATACACTAAAGATAAAATAGTAGGTACACCACCACAATCTATAGGGATAACAATTAAAATACACGAAAGATAAAATAGTAGGTACACCGCCAAAGTCTATTGGGATAACAATTAAAATACACGAAAGATAAAATAGTAGGTACACCGCCACAATCTATTGGGATAACAATTAAAATACACGAAAGATAAAATAGTAGGTACACCGCCACAGTCTATAGGGATAACAATTAAAATACACGAAAGATAAAATAGTAGGAACACCACCACAGTCTATAGGGATAACAATTTAAATACACTAAAGATAAAATAGTAGGTACACCACCACAATATATAGGGATAACAATTAAAATACACGAAAGATAAAAGAGTAGGTACACCACCACAGTCTATAGGGATAACAATTAAAATACACTAAAGATAAAATAGTAGGAACACCACCACAATCTATAGGGATAACAATTAAAATACACTAAAGATAAAATAGTAGGAACACCACCACAATCTATAGGGATAACAATTAAAATACACTAAAGATAAAATAGTAGGTACACCATCACAATCTATAGGGATAACATCATTCTCCACCAGACCATTCGTACATTTATCAATTTTACATCTCAAGAATGATGTTTTTATAAATTTTCATTACATATCTTTAATTCATTATACCTATTGGTCATCACTAATTGAATGACATGATTTCTAAAACTTTTGAATCTTTAACATGTTCCACTATTTTTCTCTTGTTTCGAATTGATCACAAAACATACAAAGAACACATGTACATACTCTATTGCTTTAACATGTTTATGCTTTTGTTTCCGAACGGTAAGTTGTAAGATTTGCAATAGTTTGTATTTGAATTATCGTTCTGTATTTGATGCATATGAAAATACCCATCTCACAAATATAATCCGCTATACTGGTTTACTTATGCGCTCGCGATTGAAAATACATTCTCCCGCTGTTCAGTTTTTGAAATACTTTTCTTATGCGCATGCGCTGAAAAATACACACTGCCGTGAATGTATTACCCGCTTATGCAGTTTTTGAAATACAAGTACTTAACTAACGCACAAGCTCTGGAAAAAAACCCACTCTTAAGCATATAAAACCGTTACATAATATTTTAAGTAACGTACTTATACCTATGCACTGGTATTCAGAATATCTTAGTTATGCGCATGCGCTAGAAAATATTCCCATTGAGATATCACCCATCAAACAGTAATTAAAGTTACTTTTACTTACTGATATCTATGCATCGGTGTGGTGTTGTGGGAACACACAGTTGTTGCGGGGAACATGGTCTACTACCGCAACTTCCGGCCATCTCCTTAAAAAGTAAAAGTTTGTTAACTTTCGCTGCAGTCTATCACACTGTTTAAAGCACCATGTTCACTTTGAACTTTCTCCATACATGGAATGATGAGCATACAAATATAAATTAATAGGTATGAGTTCTATTCATTCTAAAACAATGTATGCCTTTCCATCGTATACAGGTCGCTTTCTCGAGAAGTTTTGTCAGAAAGCGTCTATAATGTTTTTTAGCAATATCATTGAAAAAAAGTATCAGCTTTATTTATAACATATCATTTCCAACATTTTTGAAAGATTTTATTAGATAGTTTCCCTTGATTATACCTTGATTATCTATGATTCATGCCTGACTTTATTGTCTCCCTTAGACAGCGATCAAATGAAAAATCAATATTCGATCGACATTGATATGGCAAGTCAGTGGTTGAAGAAATCATTACTACCGCTACCACAATGGGTCAACAAGACACATAGTTAATGAACATAAGACGAAAGTGTGTTTTAAATGCATACTTTTTAATTTTGATAAAGCTTTATTACAGTGAAATATTCAGTTAAATGGTGATTTATTCCAACTATGAAATAACAATTGTTGATTTAGATAAGAGCAACATATCTTTCTCACGTACATTGTGCCCCCACCCCACCCATGACAGTATATTTCTGTTGACACGTGACCTTATACCGGGAATGAAAAGACGCGAGACTATAATAACAAACTCAAATAAAAATATATTTTTAACTTGTATCAAATTATGGTTGATGAACAAATACGGAAACATTGTATTGTACCATGAAAAGCTGTACTTAAATAATAGGAGTTACACGAATTATGTTTGATTTTAAGCCAACTAAATATTAAATCAATTAATTACATATCCATATCGGGGCCATACATGTTCAACAGCTGAGAATTTCCCACTGTCCTCGCATACACAAACCTGCATTTTTTATCTACAATATTTCTTCAATTTAAGAATATTACGGAGCAGAATACACAAAAGTATCTATATGTTTTTTAATAATATCAATATCATTTTTCCCGTTAAAATTCTTTGATCTATATTCATCCCAATTTTCCCCTTCTCAATAAATGTGAATGCATATCGTACTAGAACAATAAGTACACTTAAAGACGATCGCTACAGTTTTATCATTTTTTTTCAAGCATTGAGAATTTTATGAAATTTGGTTTTTTTGTTAAAGTAGTACCTGATAAGTCAGAATATAAAATAAAAAAGGTAGGTCACCAGCCTTATTTATAAGTAATGGACACTTTTTGAAGAATACCCTCGAAAGCAGTAAAAATGGCCCCTATCTCATGTTGATCAATAATAAAACTCTGAATTTGGCAATTTTCCATTGTGTTGTGTTTCAAATATTTAGCAAATGATCCTTTTTCATGAAACGACATGAATTGAGATTTTAAAATGTATTCATCCTGAAAATATACTATACAGAGAAACGAGTTTATGTGAACTATTCAGAAAATGTGTTGTCATTTATATAAGTTTTTTTTTCAATGTTCAATCATTGAGAATTTCTTAATTTATTGCAGAAGAAATGTTTAAACATCACTTTCTTGAAAATTAATTAAAAAGATAGGTCAACAGCCTTATAATTGAGAAAATGAGCTTTTGTCTCGTCGGGAGGGTAGTGGTGAAGGGAGGCTCTGTATTTTTTCGTTGAATAAAATACAGCCAGTCGTTCGGATGCGAAAATTAAAATCACTCGTGCTACGCACTCGCGATTTAATTACTACGCATCCGAATTCCTGACTGTATTTTATTAAGCGATAAAATACAGGGACACATTTATTATTTCTTAATACGGTAATTTTCGCTTGACGAAAAGTTCGCATTGCCGTAATTATCGATAAAAAATACAAAATAAACATGCTGTATTAATTGCTAAAATCACAATCATATCTATAACGTGTCTAGTAATTGAAGCTAGTTTTACAAAATGAGTTACATTGAAAGTAATTCTTAAATGGCAACACTGTGGAACGGTATTATGTAACTGGATATATAAGCCCCTGTATAAATGGAAATGGTGAAACACAAAGAGAACCAACAGATTGTTCGGTTTGTGAATATTGACTTTAAAGCCAAAATGAGCTCCCTTTGAATATTTTCTGAAAATCTTGAAGAATTAAAAGAGTAAAAGAATAAGGATACATAATACAAATAATTGATATATACATTCGGCCATTCCAAGGCATCACTGAAAACTGCTCCAGAACGAGGCTCGAACTCTGACTCTTGGATAGATAAGCTGTCAACATCATTCAGCTCACACGTAAGCGTCGACGTATCATAACCCAATGACTTACAGGCGGATAAATATATACAGTACTTTGCACAATTATCGAGACTATCTTTCGTTTCAAAGAAACTGTGTCCTATAATCCGCTTATTTAAATGTTCCTGTTTTAAACTGAATAGTCCTGTACATGTACTAAAAATCACTCTAAATTGTAAAATAAATAGAATAGTCTTGTATATTCCAAACATGTTTGATGAACTAAATTTGTTATTTTTCCAATTAAAGTAATCATTTTCCCACTCATCTCCTTTCAACCTAATACCTAATTAAAATATTTTTATTAGTATTTTCAATTCGTTAAATGAAAAAACAAATCAGGTGGAAATTAATGTCATTACTCACCGTTTTATCATTGTTGCGTATTAGATTAATGTTTGCTCTAATTAGCTTTGGATAGACTGCGAGACATATATTTACGTCATATGGAGTTTGCTCTTGGGACGTCACAAATGATCAAACGATTCACCCAGGA